>BQNB010036211.1:0-50306 GCA_026074375.1 Tanacetum coccineum
GTGATGTGGTTTTGTTTTGATGTTACAAGTTCGATTAACAAATTTGATTAAGCAAATCCGGTAATAAAATTCGATAACAAATTCGATAACAAATGTTGCACGATATCGGGTAGAGCAAACTCGGAATTGTTCTCGGACAAGTCTAAGATCAAACTCGGAACAATTTGTCGGACAAGTCAAATATTGATCTCATATGAAATTCTCGGGCAAATCAAAAATCGATGAATTTTCTCGGACAAATCAATGCTCAGGCAAATCAATTCTCGGTAGCAGATTCTCGGACAAATCTTCGTGGCAAATTCGATCAAAGTTACAAATGGAAATTTTCTAACAATTTTGCCTATTACAAAAATTCGATAATAATTTTCTTAACACAAAACTCGATAAAATCGAAGATTTGTGTATCTATTACAACTTTTATGCTTATGACCGAAAATGAAATGAAATCCTAATACACACTTTTCGATAAAACCGAAAACGTGTGCACTATTACAATAATTCGATTGATCTTAACAAACTCGGTGAAATTACTACAATTTCGATATTAAAACTCAAATTCGGAAGTGAAGAAAAAGATAAAAAAAATTGTCGCCTATGGGGTTCGAACCAAGGATCTTAACAAACACATATTTTTCAAAAGTAACACTTATAACCAACTGAGCTAGTGATGTGGTTGTGTTGAGTTTTCACAAAACTCGGTATTAATAAACAAATTCGGAAGCACCCATTTGGAATATATTTAAAAAAAACTTAACACTGAAATGACTTAGCGTGAATCGAACTCAGGACCTTTCGAGTGAAGTTTTAACACACGCACACAAACCAACTGATCTAACACATCTTTTGGTTATTTCCTTCAAAACTCGGTATATAATGACAAATTCGATGTACTAAAATTTGTACATATCAAATTCGGTAGTACTGATTTCTGATATACCCATTTTTTTCAAATTCGGAACAGATTTTTAACAGAAAAAAACGAACCGAAAATTATATAAACAACAAAAATGAAAGATTAATACCTCCTAAACTTTAAACAAGATAAAACCTTGAGTAGTTAGGAAGATCAAAACTAACTTTTGTAAGTTTTATAGAATTTTCGAACCAAAAAAATGTAAAACCACACGAACACAACTAATAAAGATCCACTTAGCTCTTGATACCAAATGTAGGTACCTTAATATATCATTTCACTTCCATACAAGTAGGTATGAATCAATGATAAGAAAACAATAAGAAAAGAGATAGAAGAAGAAAAGAAATAAAGAGAGAAAAGAGATGGTTGATTACTTGCAAAATGAGAAACCTTACAAATGAGACCAACACCCTCTCCACACTTGGAGAGGGGTATTTATACTCAATGGGGTCCGGCCATATTAGGCTTTAATGGGCCGAGGTAATTGTCTTGGGCCGGGCTCGGGATTACAAATGGGTTTAAACCCGATACTAGTACAAGATTAGCTTACGATTACGAGCCCGTTTACCCTTCTAGCCTATTACTACATAAGTAAGATAAAGACCGAGATTGACTTAATATTTGAGGCTAACATACCCTTCATTTATACTTGCTTAAAATTATCTTGAAAGCTTCCATCGTAAACTGAAGTAGCTTGTTCTGCATATGGAGATCGCCCGCTATTTGGTTCTTCTTGATGATGTTTTCCTGATCCCTCCATTATCCCTCAATTACTGAAATCTCAACTTGCATTTCTTCTTCATTCTTCTGCATATCGAATAAAACACAAAGGAACAATTTTTTTCCAAATTCATTCCCCATACCAAACACCCCTAATTTAGAAAATGCATAACTATACTTTTGTGAAAATTAAAAATGGATAATAATTATGTGTCCATGAGATTCAAACATATCGAAGCATCCTTATAAGTTGCAAAACAATATGACGTAGTTGAGTTATGACTTCTACTTATGACAGATTAAGCATTCGAGATTGTGTCAACAAATCCCATTTAACTTAACCTGCAGAAGTAAATTACAATGGAGGAATGTCAGTGATGGGAAAAGCTCAATCAAAGAATGCTATAGAAAATGGATGTGTCGACCACAACGAATGTCAGTGATGTGACCACATCCTCAAAAACCTCATTAAACTATATGTGGGCGTATAGAAGTTAAAGTTAAAGAAAGTAAAAAAATAGGATATCTACCGGAAGAAACCATGTTTTTAAGAATGCATATTTGGTATTAGGCCAAGCTCTCCAAACACTTCTCATCCTTCGTAGCACAAAGCCTTTAGTAGACTATTAAAAATCAATTTCACCGTTAGATTTTTAGATTTAGTAAATTTAGTGTATAAGTGAAATCAGCCATTTAACGCGAGCGCTGAAGTTAAGCAGGTTCCATACCTTAAGAAACAAAAGGGTTGCTTGGCGTCGTCTTCTCCCAGATCAACCTTATGAATTAAATGTCGAACATTAAGAACCCTTAGTACATCTACACTGTAGTCCAAACATACGTAGATGGGCTGCAAGTTTAAGAGCTATGGGACATGATGCTGCTTTATCTCAGTTGGAGCATAAGGCATGTATTTCTTCAAAAAAGTTGCACACATGTATACAAAGATTATTTTACACTTATAACCATACATATGAGTACGTTTGTGCTACCATGAAAGGGCTACGGTTAGCACCTAAACTGGACAGTCGATGAATACGCAAATAGGCACTCCATCACTCGTCATCTGAACTGGACAGTCAATGATATCAGCACCATCTGAAACAGCTTTCTTATATGCTAAATTGGTACAGCCAGGAAAATTCCCACTCTCTCCTTCAAATGAGATAATTATAACCTTTGTTGTATTAGTGTCAAAAGATAAGATACATGTCAGTTTCAACGTTGTTTTCTATGTGGTTAATGCGTTATAGAAGTGATATAGGAGTTGGTATGCATTTAACTTTCAACATGTTTGACATGTGCGACCCATTTGGCTGGTTCTCAATTTAGATTATTTTTTACATTCAACCCATTTGACCCTTTTAAGATTAAAAAAACAAACAAACAGTCACCCATACATAAGTAAATGGGTCACGTTGCCACCTATAGATAGTAGTTGTTTAAGAATATCCGAGGCAGGAATATATAATCAACATTTTGAACAGAAAAATCTACACATCAACTGGATTATGTTAAAACATATAATGCCCAAAATGACAAACCTTGTTGTGATTGATTTGCCCCCATGTGAGAATAGCAATCTGCAAGTTTTTATTAAAAATATTAGCTTCCAAAACAAACCAAACACAAAAGTAGATATTGGCTCCAAGTTAACTTACTTTGCTTAAAAATGGTCATGTCCAGACTCTAAACCAGATTGTTGTAATGGTAATCTGCACTTTCTTGCTGTCCAAACCGGTATTTTAAGGCTCTTCAAAACAGTCCCTTTTATTCATATCCTGTCTAAACAGCTCCTTAAGGCTTTTCAGGAAAATTATGTCCAAACGCGCCCCTTTCGTTTAAGATAGTGATTTTGTGATTTTTGGGTATGGTGAATCTGATTCAGTCAATTGAGTAAAGTAAATAAAGCTGTTGTACAAAAAGAGAATTTAAGACATACCTAACCATCCATCAGATGACGGTTTTACTTTCCAACAAAAGTGACCATTCGATTCCCAGTCTAATTCGAGCATACCAACTGCTATATATAAACTGAGTGCCAGCAAAATCAGCCACCAAGGGATGTCTGAATTTTAATCAAGCTAATTAAAAGAGCATAAGAAGTGCTTGAAACTCCACTTTTACACTAATCAAGAGTATGACTAACCTCATAACGATGTCGATGACGGTCATCCACAAATTCAGGAGTGTGATACCTGGAAAATTACAATGATAAGTTGACCATTGAATTATATTAGTTTTAGGAGAAAGGCTCGTAAATGGAATAAATGAAACAAAATGAGAAACCATGATACTTGTAAATTGAGTAAACTTAACACTTTTTAGTAAACAGGACACTCTTACAGGATGATGTTAAAGCAAAAGATAGATTATGCACCCAATCAAAATCTAAAATTGCGCAAACTCATAATCAAAATAAAAAATTGAAACCCCAAATAGAATGCCCTAAAATACCTTTCTCTTAGACATTTCATGAAGCATGTTCCATTTAGCCTTCAAATCATATTCCTTGTAAACATGTAATGAAGAAATAAAAATTATCAAATCTACATACATGCCGGAAGGGGTGTGGCCATGTGGGATTCACGGTTTTGCATTTTAATGAAATTTAATAGCCCGGATTAGAATTTCATATAGTTTATAGTGATACAATCAGGGAACTACAGTAATTTCTTCAAGAGCCGAGTGTCATCTGACCATGTGTGTTCTTGAACCTTCAGTTCATATGCGTAAAATAAATATATTCCTGATTTTATATATTACATCTAAAAACAAACACTTGTCATAATATAAGGAAGCTTAAATACCTCTAACATGAATATTACAACATGATTGGGTGCATGCTCATCAAATTCAGTACTATTTGCCCCTTTTTCATCCCAAGATCTGTATGCATTCTTCAAAATTAAAATATAATGTTTGAAATGGTTAAAAAAGGTGAATCAACTTACAAAAAACATATGAAAACTAACAATATTTAAGAAAACATACATGCACAGTTTTTTTAAGCATCTATGCTGGAAAAACATGTAAAAAAATATATTTTTTTAATTCCGAAAAATAGGATATTTAAAAAATGTTTTTCATTTAAAAAATAGAAAAAAACTAAAAAGTGTGATTGACTAATATACCATTTTCATTTAAATAAAAACATTTAATATTTATTAAATTTTGATTGGTTGAAAAGAGTTCTGTAAAGTTCTGCGCTTAAAATGGGTTCTCAATATAACGCGCCCCTATATATATATATATATATATATATATATATATATATATATATATATATATATATATATATATATATATGCCATACACACAAATCTATTGTTCTAACTTATTTGCTATGTATCAATCGTCATACTATTCGTTGTCACACCTTTAAATCGGGTCTCTTCGGAATAGGTAACCGAGGGCGTGACTTCATGAATATGTGTCGCACCCCCAAATAGGGTCCCGTCAGAATAAGCGTCCGGGGGCGTGACGTTTATGAATATCTTAAGTACAAAGCATAAAGAATGACATATAAGGGTACGTTTTGAAAATAAACACCGTTGCATTAAATTAAAAAATTAATAAGTTCTACATCGATCAATTCAAATGATTTAAGAGTTAAAATGCGGAAGCTTAAATGAGTTTCAACAACGGTATTTAAAAACATAGATAAATTCTTGAAAACCGGTCCAAGCAAAAGACTTCACATAATTCAAGCAACGACATCCAAGCTAAGCACTTGAGAAAAACATGCTTAAAACGTCAACATAAAGTTGGTAAATTCATAGGTTTAGTTCAAATATTATCAGTGTGGACCACAAGATTTCAAAACGTATATGACAGTTATAGGAGATACAACTTCACATAAAGAGGCATTTACGTTGCACTAAGCTCATGACACCGAGGCTAATAGTGGAAAGTAGCATGTACACTGCCACATAAGTCTTGCCCTACGGTTTCGACCAAATCCACCTAACTTTTTTTGATTTTATATAATCGTTGGCCTGCACAGTCCGTCAAGTACCCGACCAGTAAGAATAACCAAACCCAGATGGGGATTATTAGTCCCAATAGATCTATTTATTCACTCGCGCTCACTTAACCAGCCAGTCGGTTAAAGGTAATTAACGGTTCATGATGATTCGGGCAATAGTGGTCTAAACACTACTTAGGAAACATGTAAACATGGAAATTCTCACGTATAGTACTTGTGTTCAGTTTTTAAAAACAAGCAATGTTTCTCACCCCAAGTTATAAAACATTTATTCAAAACGAGTAAAGAGTGGGGCTATGAACTCACCTTAAGCAAATGGTGAGCAAATAATTCAACGGATATAATAACGATATCGAACGACTCTAACCGCGACCTAGTTAAAAGACGCGCTTTAGAAACAAGAAATACATACGAAACATCGAATAAGACGCTCAACGAAAATAGACATCCATAAGAGTTTGTGCTTTAGTTTATATAGTAGAACGTGATATTGAGAAAGTATACGGTTTATAGTTACGTTACGATATGTTTAACGACAAGTTTCTAATTTCGGAAAGTTACTATTTTTAGAAAGTTTCTATTTTAGGAAAGTTTTCCGTTTTAGAAATCCGACATTAAGTTAGTGACATTTTTAAAAGTTCCTATTTAATATACTTACGTTATTACTTGTTTCGCCAGCATTTTAAAAGCTCAAAACATCTCGAAAGTGTCCGAAAAGCCATTTTCCTATTCCAATCAGCAAGCTCATAGTATTATTTTTCTCAAAAACGTTCCAAAATTCATTTCGCCATAACTCGGCCGTTTTAAGTCTGCTTTTAGTTTTCGAGATATGAAAACTTATCTATTCGAAATAAGCTATCTAAAAACTACCTTCTTGGCTATTGAAAACATTTTTAAGTGTCCAAAAACCTTAAAACAAATCGGATCAGCAAGCACTATTTTCGCAAACGCCTCCAAAAACACAACCAAACTTCATAATAGTGCCTAATCTAACCTAAACCCATTCACTACTAAACCAATCCAACAAAATCCACTCTTAATCTATCCTAATCCTTCACCATCTTTGTTGCAACACACAAGAACACTCAATCTCACCAAGACTACAATATAAGTGCATAAAAATACCAACATCTTTATTGTGTATAAAAACTTACTTATAAGCTTTGAAAAGGATTAATAGACAAAGAAGTTACAATACTTTCTCAAAAAGTTAGCCTAAGTTACTCAACTTTTATTTTGTTCACTTAGGTTACTGAACTTTTGATAAACATACATCCCTATAATTTCAATGTTAATCTGAGCAACCTGGACGTATATTTTTAGGTAAGTTAACTAACATAAATGTCATGTTTTTACAAGTTCAATCATGTTTACGTATATTTTTGCAAGTTGAGTAACCTCAGATGTCATGTTTCATAAGTTTAGTAACCTAAGTGAACAAAATGAAAGTTTAGTAACTTAGGCGAACTTTTTAGGAAAGTATAGTAACTTCTTTGTATAATAACCCCTTTGAAAATTATAACACAAACATATGGATGTATAGATCATGAATAGAAATGCAAGAACATAAAGAGATCAAAAGAAAAAGGTTAGGGTTTACTTACAAAAGTTGATGAACAAGATAGAAGCAAAAGATCTTGAAAGAAGAAGGGTAGATCTTGAAAACCCAAGTATAAAAATTAAACCCTAACTTATAAACCCTTGAAATAAATTTTAAATCAGATAAAACCCTTCTTGGAAACACCTTGGATCTTGATAGAAATGAGTTTGGAGTGTGTAAATCTTGCTAGAAATCAAAGTTGTGAATTGTGTTTGTGTGTGTGTTTGTTGCCGAAACCAAAGAGAAAGAAAAGAGAGGAGAGGACAAATTTTGCCTAATGAAATCAACCAAATGAGATGTATGTGTTTATAAGTTGGTATTTATAGGACAAGATTTAGGGTTTAAGGTTACATGTGACTCAAGTATACCAAGGGTGTGTGTAGAGGGGTGTTCAGCCGAGCAAAGGGACAAAGGGGGGGGGGGGAGACCAAGCCAACTAACTAGCCATGGTTTATGACTTTGGCTCCAAGTTTAGCTTAAATGGAAAAATAAATTAAATACCTCCACTAGTGGTTTTGTGGTCCAAGCTTAGTGCTAGAAGCCAAGGAGTATGTAAGGTTGTGTTGGAAGTATGTGAGAGTAAAACAAATGTATCACTATCCTTGTATATGATGTTTGAAATTTAAATTTTGGTTTTCCTTTTTATTTGAATGTGTGCCGAAAATTTTGAGACTAGGGGAGGACATTAAAATTTTAAATTTATACTAGGAGACTTGTAATTTGTTATTATGGGTTTACATGCAAAGGTGGTAGGTTTTCGGGGTTCGTTTGATCAAAAACGCTAAAAACATAAACTCACGCCAAAAATAATAAAATCGCAAACGTAAATATTCGTAAACCACGAAATGACATAAAATGACTTTATTAATTATAATGTACGTAAATTAAGCTCAGTCCGACGTCGGAACGTTTTAGATAATGATTTTCAGTTTTTACGCGGGACAACTTCCCGGATAACGTCAAATTAACACGTAACTTATAAAAGTTAAAATAATGAACAGAGTCGGTAAAAATATTGACCTGGAATTTACGGGGTGTCACAATATGCATGGCACAAAATACAAGGAACGACCACTAAGGGGTACGTTTTGAAAATAAACATTGTTGCGTTGATAACGTAAAGTAAGTCATTACAATACTATAAATGATTTAATAAGTCAAATGCGAAAGCGTAAATAAGTTTTAAAATTTGACAACGATGTTTAAACATTAGATAACAATTCTTGAAAACTAGGCCATGCAAGAAGACAACACATAGCAGGTCAACGACATCCACAGCTAAGCACCTGAGAAAAACATGCTTAAAAATGTCAACATAAAGTTGGTGAGTTCATAGGTTTAAGTAAAATCTTTACGAGGACTAAAAGGATTTAGTAATTTCTGTTTCATTCCTAGTATCATGAAAAGTATTTGGTAACTGATATCGTTCAATAAAAGTATTGTGAATCTTAACATTTCCGAGTGTGTGTGACTATTGTAACACATACAATATCACACAAAGATGTTTACGATATTACCCTAAGCTCGTGACACCGAAGCCTTAACAAGTTGTGTAAATCCTAGTCTTTTAGATTCGTCTCAAATCGATGTTTTGCCAAAACACCCAAGTACTACCTCAAATGAAATGCACCCACTGGCCAATGTACTCATCCAGAATTCTAGGTGGGGGTGTCAACCCCAATAGATCTATTCACAGCATTCGTGCTTACACGAAGTAATTAACGGTTCATGATAGTTTGTACTACATGGCAATAGGAAAACTTAGGCAATACGTAAAAGTTTAAAGCACTTGTATCCATAGTAAAAGCAACCAATGTATTCGTAAAAGCTTAAAGTACTTGTATTCATACGTAAAACGAGTGTGAAATCAACCATGTAAACAAACTTGTAAACGAGTAAGTAAACAAGTTTGTAAACGAGTAAGTAAACGAGCATATAAACGAGTTTGATAACATTCATGCAAATGAGTTTGTAGATGAACATATAACGAGTTTGAAGTTAATAATGTAAACGTGTTTGTAAACGAGCATGTTTCTCACCCCAAAAGTTATAAAGTAATGTAAAATAAGTAAAATGTGGGGCTATAAACTCACCTTAAACAAACGGCGAGATAGTGATTCAACGAAGAGAACAATGTAATCGAACGACTCTAACCGCGACCTAATTAAAAGACGCGCTTAAGGAACGAGAAATAAATAACGAAACGTCGTATAAGACGCTTATAAAAGATATAGACATCCATAAGTATTTGTGCTTTAGTTTATTTAGCAAAAACATGACATTAAAAAAAGTATGGGGTTTATAGTTACGTTACACCACTCTTACGAAAAATTACCATTTTGAGAAAGTTATTATTTTTAGAAAGTTTAGATTTTCCGGACGTTAATACCGTCCCCTATATTTGTTAAGTCCATTTTTCTGTAAACCCACTAACAAAACCTAAACTCCTACATTTTACGTCCATCTCGCTAAAATATACTAAACTTACTATTTTTAGTAATGTTTGATGATTTCGAATTATCGTTTCTAGAAAACTCCTAACCCTTCTTAATATTATATATATGTTACGCTATTATTTTCTAAGGCTTTCGACGCTTAACGGACTCACGACCACTTGAAAAGACTATTTTTATAAAAACACGACATCTTTTATAATAAGCAAAGTGTCCGAAAAGTTACTCGACAAAAATATGGTTTATCTCCCTCGTCTTTGACTTTTAAGCTAAACGGCCCGTGATGGCTCAAGAAAACATCATTTCGGACAATTTCGTGTTTTATACTTAAGCCGATTCGGACCCGAAGGGGTTCGAAATGCTTGTTTTAGTTGCTGACCTCATCGTCACAAAACAGTTTTGCCGTAAAAATTTCCAAGTTTCATTTGATCATATCTCCTTCGTTATAAGGCCGATTTTTACGTTCTTTATTTCAAAACGATCGGGAAAACATAAGCTAACATATTTTTAGAGTTTTAGCATCTTAAAACATTTTTAAACACTCGTTTATGCTTCATTTAAATTCGGACAACCTTGGGTATTTTCGAAAACGCTTCTAAAATTCAACCACAACTTCACAATAGTACCTAATCTAGCCTAATCTCCATTGACAACTAAACCAACAACAAAACTAAGATTATATCTAACCTAATCCCATCCTCCTCATCATTTCAACACACTAATCACTTCATCTTAACCTTAATCAAACTATATATATAAAAGAAATTATATCATCTTCATTATTTTTCTTACTTATCTCATTTCTTTTTAAAAAAATCAACACAAACACCATAGGGCTTTAAAGATTTATGTAAGGACATAAATGAAAATAATAATGAAAGACAGAGTTTCAAAATAAGCTTACAAATGAAAGGATAAAAGGTTTGAATACTAGATCTAAGAAGATAACACTAGATCTTGAAAATTCCCAATAATATAAACCAAACCCTAACTTAATTCTTGAAGAAATATTAACCCAATACTTGGAACCACCTTAAAAAAGAACCTTGAACCCTTAGATAACTTTTGTATGCTTGAAAAAGAATGAAAGAAATGGAAGATCCATAAATGGCTTGTGAGTCGTGAGCTTCAAGGAGAAAGAAAGAAGAAATATGTTGTTCTCGGTTGCTTGGAATATGAGAGTGAAACCTAAAAATGAGAAAGTGTAGTTTATATAGGAAGGCATTTAGGTTAAGCTTGGCATTGGTTGACTAGTCAAGTGAGTAAAAGAAAAATATCTTCCTTGTTGCTTGTGTTTGGTGTAGGACGTGGGTTATAAGAGCCAAGGAGAAAAGGATGTGCAAAATTTTCATAAGCTAGGACACAAGTATGAAATCATGGTTTAATTTTTGGTCACATGGTTAGCTAATGTTAAGGAAACTAGTCAAATGAAAGAACCAAGAATGAAAGGGACATATGAAAATGTCATTTTATAACCCCAACACCTTCATGTGCTCTTGTAAGATCTAAATTTTTAGTCTTCCCTTTTATTTATACACGAACCGAAATTTTTAAAAGGGATAGGGAAGTATATTTTTGAAAATTTTGAGTTTGGGATAGATAACGGTTGCTAACTCGAGTTCACATGCAAAGGTGGTGAGTTTCCAAGGTTTCGTTGGACGTAGAATGCTAAAAACGTAAAACGTACGCGATAAACGTAAAATTTGTAAACGTAAGTGTGCGTAGCCTACGTACCACTATAAAATGACTAAATCAAGAATTATATGAGTAGACTAAACTTAGTCCAGAGTTGGAACGTGTCCGATAATGTTTTTCAGTTTTATGCGAGATAACTTCCCGGTTTAATGCCAAATTAACACGTAACTTATAAAAGTTAAAATAATGCACGTAAAAGTTTAAAATAACGACCTGAAATTTACGTAGTGTGACATTCGTAATCCTCGCTTACTTGTTAACTTGACATCAACTTTAGATTTTCCCTTCTCTTTTCAATCACTCGTCACTCAGACCCTTATATTTTTCATTAATCATTCACGCATATCTCAATGTTAATGTAAACAATTATAACACTTTCGCACACATAAACACATTTCTTTTATTTTTTAATTTGTCCAACTTCACGTATTGGTGGTATAACATCCTTCACACGTAACTGACTTGTGCCACTTGGGCATAATGTATGACAAGATCTTACTGTAGAACCGTAGAGGGGGAGTGAATACGGTTTTCTTGACTTCTTTGAAGTTTATAAAACTTCAAGTCTCAAAAGAGTCGAGTGGTGTACATATCTACTTTGCAATGAGTACAATAAGTAGATAGAGAGAAAAAGAGAGAATAAGAGACACCACGATATATACTAGTTCGGGAAGGGGGGTTTATTCCTTCCGTACGTCCAGTTGCGAATCCACGACACCGATACTATTCCTAGTATAATCCTTATGGTGGACTACAAACCGTATTACAATTTAACTCCACCGACTTTCAACAAAGATCGGCGCTCACACAGAAGAGTTACTACCTATGGTATTCCGCCCTCGGAATCCACCCCTATGAACCCGTGATTCGACTTAACCTATAAATTTAGAAGCCTTCCCCTTGGAAGCTTAACAAACCCTAACTAGATCCCGAATGATCTAGGTTTGATCTCACGGATACAAGACTTCCCTTACAACTTGATTGGATAAATGAAAGATAGTTGAATCAAGTCCTAACCTAGCCTAGACTCTTGATTCTAAAGAAAGGGTATAAGAAAGAAGACCCTCGACAAAACACATAATTATGGATTAGGTACTTATGTAGCTCTCTTGCGAAGATGTGTGTTCTTCAATAGATGATAGAGGAAAAGATTAAGAACACTTGATGTTTAGACTTAGAAGATTAAAGGAGAGAAAAGAAAGTAAAGAATGTTTGCAAGAGGTGAGGATGTCGGAACCAAGAATCACTTACACTTCATGATCAAAGTAAGAAATAAAGATAAGAAGGTGAGAAGAATTGTAGAGAGAAGTTAGAGAGAGAAACAAGAGAGAGAAAATAGAATGGTTAATTCAAGCAAATGTGTTTTTTATAAATGAGAACCAACACTCTCTCCACACTTGGAGAGGGGTATTTATACCTAGACTCCTTAAGTTGGATGCCTAGCTTTTCTAACACGGGTCAGGCGCGGGTTTTGGTTAGGCTTAAGCCTGATATACATGACCAATTAGATTAAATAAACGAGCCCATTCACCCTTTCTAGCCTATTACAACATATAATTAAGTAAAGACCAATCTTCCATGACTGATAGCCGAGCTTCCTTGTTTGGCTTGATATTTTAAGGCTAATAATCTCCCCCGAAGCGAGGCTTCCTGCAGATTCTGAGCTTCCATGTTCAAAAACATATTTTGAGGCTAACAATCTCCCCTAATGTGTGGTCTTCGAATTCCTGAGGTGAGATCTCGAATCTTGCTTCCTTGAACTTTTTGAGATTGCTTTGTCGTTGTGTTCTTGAATCTTTGGTCTTTGTTATGTTGTAGGCTTGTTCCTTCATGATGTGTGATCTTTGATCTTTAGCCTTTGTCATTGTCTTTCAACTTTGTCTTTAGTTCTGAGATCTTTAAATCTTTTCTTTGTTTGTCTTGATCGTCTTTGCCACCTTACGATCTTGTGTCTTGACCAACATGCTCATACTTTGCATCATCTTGAAAGGTTGCTAATCTCCCTTGATAGACTTGATATCTTAAAGGAGGATTTTGTATATCAGAGTTTGCGGAAGTCTTTGTCTTTAATTCTTGAGCTTTCTTGATTCTTGAATCTTAATGCTTATAGTATGTCTTTGTAGACTGAGCATGAGCATGTGGTAATGAATCGGACTCTGCTGGAATGAGGCTACAACACCATCGTCTGTACCTGCATTTAAATGTTAGTGATAAACAACAGATATGGATGAATATGGCTTTGTCATTCGTCGAGATTCGGTTGCATTAACCTCCGATTCCGTAGGACCGTTTTACAATATAAATGATGTACCTGTGATCAGGTAGATTCAAAGAATCTCCTTGACAGGGTTTCCAGCTCAAAGCGTAAGATCCTCTAACACAAATGTATTAGATTCACCATGCTTGCTTGTTCTCAATACTAGAAAACGTCTCTTAAGCAGGACAACACGTAAGAGTTGAATTAGATAGTTATATCTTCTGATTGGAGTCGTCAATTCAATTACTGACCTCATATTGATATCCCAGTGGTCACATGCTTGATTCTATAGAATCTGCAAGTAACCTACAGCTTGCCCGTTTGATGGTTGGACTCTGGAAGGATTGTCATCATCTCTTTGAACTATAGAAAGAATATCACTCTGAATGTTCTGGCAAAATCACATGGACAATGCGTAGGATTCTTGTTAACAACTTGTGAACTTAATGATGTTCAACAAGTGTTTGTAATGGAATGTGTCCTAATGAGATTTATTTATTGATCTCATGGCTCTAGACTCAATTAGTGCGTTTTGGTTTTAGTACTCGAAGGCTGGAGCAGACTGATGATCCGTACAAATACGTATATATAAATAATATATAAATAAATATGTAAGGATACTATCAATAATAGTAGATAAGTAAGTATTCTGAGAGGCTTTCAAAAGATTTCACTTTTATCCAAAGCAAAACCCTAAAAACCTACCCGGGTCGTTTCCCAACGAGGCGTGCAATGGAAAGTCGAGAGTCGGTTTGATATTTGATGTTTGAATAACAAGGCTTTGATTGAGTTTTCTAAATCTACGGGAAAAATAAGTAAAAGGCAAGCTACACTAAAACGAAAGCAATTACGAAATTAAAAACGAAAACGGGAACGTAAAAACGCGACTAAAAAAAACTAAATTGTCAAAATTTAAACCTAAAATGATTTTTTAACTTTTAATAAATCCTAAGTGACTAAAATGCAAGAACTAAGGAAAACTAAACCAAAAACGAAAGCACTTTAAGCTTAAAAACACGAAAAACGTGAACGGGATTCAATCCCGTTCTTTAAAAATTCAACATCTAAAATTGTAACCCTACGAAATCAATTCTAATTTTCCTAAGTCCTATTTGATAAAAGAAAATTTTCAAAAAAAGAGTTATATTTTTTTGACTTTTTTTTAATTTTTTATGAATTAAAAACGGATTTTATCTAAATTAATTATAAAAAATACTAAACGAAATTGGAAAAATCTGAAAAAACAAGAAAATACTTTAAGCTATGAAGAACCTAGGAAAAATATGAACTTGGACAAACAGCTTATAAATAAGCCGTAAATAAGCCAAAAACTGCTGAAAAGCTTAAGGGCTAAAAAGCACTTAAATACAAACCACTTGGGACTTATAACGAAAAAGTCCCAAGGGCGCAGCGGTAAAGAGTGTGTGTGAAACGGGTAGAGGTTGGTTGAGGTTGAGGGTTCGAGCCTTGTTCACCCTCAACTTCATAATTTCCCCGTTTGTACTTTTTGCAACTTTTCTTTTTGGAAAAGCTTTAAGACTCAAAAATAAGCAATTTTTGTAAAATGACTTTTTGTAAAAAGCACAAATAAGCACAGAATAAGCACTTAAAAAGAGATAGAATGCTAAAAAAAACTAAAACTTAAAAGAAGCTAAACGGTGTGCCTTTTTTAGGACAAATAAGCAAATGAAAAAAGGGAAATAAGCTAAAACAGGTAACAAGCTATACCTAATAAGCAATAAAGAACAAAAATAAGCAATTAGAATGAACTAAACTAAGCTGAAAATGAAAGAATTCTTAAAAAGGCTTTTTGACTTAAAATTTTAAACTAAAAGTGCAAATAAGCTCAAATAAGCTTTAACCAAAACTAAATAAGCCAAAATGGATTAAGACTAACCTAATAAGCAAAACTAAGCACAATGTAAGCAAATTCAATAAGCCCAAAAGCTCTTAAAAGCAAATAAGCTCTTGGGTCCAAACTGTGATCAAACAGCCTATAAGTCACTTTGTGAGCTTATTTTTAAGCTACTTAAGGGATCCGTATGGCTTAAAGGCTTATATACCCTTAAAGCTTGTCCTAAGGGCTATCTAAATCAGCAAAGAAAAAGCATTTTAAAACACAAATAGGCTATGAAAATTGCTTATGAAATTGGCTGTTTTCACTCAGTGCATATTTGTAGAGTTGTTGTGATAATAAGACTAAAGAGTAGCTTATGCAGCACCCTCAAATTAAGTAGGCAGAGCTGGTGTTGTAAAGTTAGTCTAAAAAAAGCTATAAAATGAGAACTCAAAAAGTAAAAACAGAACAAGCTAGATATCTAATGAGCTTAAGTTAGCAATCTCACACCTTAAAACAAAATTAATCAATCTTAAAATTGCTTTTGAAAATTGGATTTTAGAAACTTTGAAAATAAACTAGAAAACATAACAGATTTGACTATACTACAATAGACAAATGCAAACTTGTACACTATATTCCTACTGCATTTTTGAAGCATAAACAAATATAAAAACATCAACTAAGAACACCTAATCAAATAAGCCATACTATGAAACTTAGAAAACCACAAATTAACACCATGTTTACTAAACACCTTAAAAATAAGTTTTACACTATGAAAACTTTTAAAAGCTGTTTTAAAATAACTAAATAAGGCTTGTGAAAGTTGGCTTAATGACCCAATTGGTTTAAAGACCATTTTGACCCATTTTGGGTCTTACCCCAAACACTCCTTTAAAAATGCAAAAACCATTTTAAGCATAAAACAGTTGTAGAGAACAATAAAACTAGACAAATTAGGCATGTAGAAGGCAAAATAAGCACAAAGAGAACAGAGATAAGCTTTAAAATAGTAACATTAAGCTAGAATAGAAATAAGCTAATCAAGAGTTTTAAGAAAATGTACCTTTATCCCTTGCTCAAAACAGGGATAATACAACCTATTAAGCTCTAAAAACCTACCCGACTTATAAATAAGCAAATCTAAGCACCCATAAGCTCTTCCTTGGCTAGCTTATCTTCCAAAAGCTCAAAACATACCTCTTGATTCCAATGACACAGTAAACTCATAAAAGCTAATGGAAAAGCTTTTATAAATAGAACAGGTTATAAAAGCTTATGAGAGCTTGTAGAAATGACATGTAAACAAAAATAAGCATAATTGCATAAAGATTAAAAGAGACAGATTTGTAAAAAAAACTTAAATACTGAAATTTGCATTAATCTTGAAAACAGGTTACAAAGACTTCAAAAGTAAATTGATAGAATTTAAATTACATAAAACATAAAAACATTAAAATTAAGATTATCCTACTCATAAGTTACATTTCTTTTTCTTGAACTAAACCTAAGCTTTTTATATAAGAAGCACACGCCATGAGCTGTGTTTGTTGTATTTTTATGTGAGGAGAACCAAGTCATCATCATAGCCCTTCATCCTTCTTGGTCATCAAGCAATTTAACCCTTGCCCTTCATTTTCTTGTCTTAACCCTTTAACCAATGGGGTGAGTGGGGATTGTCAACATGGCACTTGAGGTTTTGGAGTGGGGTGAGCTGGTGAGGGTGATGTTTTGGCTGTTTGTAGCAGGTTGCTACAGTAGCACATGAAGGGTAGAAGATGTACAGTGACTTGGCGAGAAATAGGTTTAATATGAGGTTCAAGGTATAGGTTTGGGGATTTGGCAAGATTGGCCCCTCAAGTTGTATTGTGTGATTACATAGAAAGTCCTTGTGGTGATATAATTTTAAGGACTTGGCAACCTCAGTCCCTCAGTTTGTATTATATGTTTGCACCCACAGTCCTTGAAGACTAACGATGGTTAAAGTGTAAAAGGTTTTGGGCTAATGGGGTTAACGGCTGTTAGTGGGATTGGGCTTAGATATATGTTTTGGGCCATTTCTATTAAAGAAGGCTTATAAGTCTTGATGTAAATGACTTAATGGGCTGCCCCGGCCCATTAGATGGGTAAGGGTGGGCCCGTTAAGTATTTCTTCGGTTACGGCTTCGGCTTTGACCGTTGACTTTTGGATGTTGACTTTGACTTTTTGACTTTGGCTTTTTCTGCTCTTTCCGTTTCGTGCTCGGTTTTGTCCGTTTTGGCTTGATTTTTCGTCCTTTTGTTGGATATCCGTTACCTGCACAATACAAATGCAAAACATACAAATACAATGTATTTTTGGGTATGTTTTTGGTCATTTTTGCTCGTTTTAATAGACAAATGGTATGTGTAATTAAGCACATACCAACTGCCACATATTCAATATCAACTAACTCAGAGTGAGAAAGTCAATAGAAGTCGTGTGTATCTCCGTGACAAATGAGACAAGTTTCTTTTGAGACAAACTCGAATGGCTAGGAAGGGTTATGCAGTGCATTACTGTGTCTATGATGTCTTGTATTCAATACCAGAATTCATCTTTGTGAATTCAATAGATTATGTAAAGACCCGTTACTGCCTAAAGTGTGTGTGAGGGCTTTTTGTTTTTTACCCTATATCCATACATTTCTTTTTTAAGACTTCAACCCCTTCAATGCTTACCAAGACGAGTCAATAACTAACACCATGTTTGTTAATGTTCCATGTTAGCTCAACCTTAGTCGACATAATTCCCTTATTCTCATATCATCCACTCATTACATAACGGACTAGCTAATTCTAACTATGGATTGTCCTTGGGTAGATCCCTCTGTGTTCTTGTTGGATCATAGAGGACAAAACCTAACTTAACCACCTTATGTACTTCAGGAATTGTCGTGAAATTAATAGATGGAGGGTGTAAGATCGTGAACCATAAAAACCATAAAAAATCAGTATCAGTCAAAGTGTTTGATAGAATATCAAAACGTTTAACACTCTGAAAGTTTCATCTTTTGGAAAAACTCCCCCTTCACACGTGCATCGATAAACGAAAATGTTTTGCACATGTGGGTAAGAGTATAAAGCACTTTCACTCTTGAGTCTTTAGACCACTTATTGTTTTCTAGATCACATTTTAATTACATTTCTCCCCTTATTTTAAATACTAATACACTTAGTTTTTGAAATACCGTTTTGTCATGAAAATCCTGTGGGAAAAAATATTATCAGCATGAATTATATGGAACTTTTTCTTCTTGCTCCCCCTTAATTTTACATATGTTTGACACAAAAAAATAATAACCAAATTGTAAAATGAATATAAAATTAAGGCAGAGACATTGTTGAGCACATAATTTTGAGAGATTATGAATTGTCATTGAAGAATTCTTGAAAAATTGTGCTCAACCACTAAATCATCTTATAACAAATAATTTATTGAATAGTCATTATTATTTTTGAGTTGTTATTAAGAGATTTTTGATAATGTTTTGAATACATAAGAATTGTCGTGAGATGATGTATCCAAAATCATTAAAACTTTGTTTTTTGAAAAACTCCCCCTCAAACATTGACTCATTTTAAAAATGACACCAATTGTAGAAGAATTGTCTTGTAAATCTTTATGAGGGATGTAGTGTTGAACACACAATTTTGAAAGATTTTGAATTGTCATTGAGAAATTCTTGAAAAATTATGCTCAACATTTTGGATACATCATGTTAGAAGACTTATCTTCTATTGCTAAGGATAAGCGCACTGAAACGTACACTCCCCCTTGTCGTTCAGGTCTGAGTTGTAATCTGAGAGCGATTACAAGTCATTAAGAAAATTAGAATTGACATGTTTTAAAGCATTTGAACTCTTGCTCGAACTTCATTTACATACCCGTGTCAATATTAATCAACATTTCTAGGCACGTAAATGTTATCGATTCCAAGAGACATGTCGAGAAGATTATTTTTTGGAAATTTTTCTAATTTTTTGATTTTGTATTTTCTTTTTGAAATTTTATATTTTTGTATTTGGTTTTATAGGGTTTATATTTTTGTATTTGTTTTTTCTGAAAAATATTTACAATAATGTTTTGAATACATAAGAATTGTCGTGAGATGATGTATCCAAAATCATTAAAACTTTGTTTTTTGAAAAACTCCCCCTCAAACATTGACTCATTGTAAAAATGACACCAATTGTAGAAGAATTGTCTTGTAAATCTTTATGAGGGATGTAGTGTTGAACACACAATTTTGAAAGATTTTGAATTGTCATTGAGAAATTCTTGAAAAATTATGCTCAACATTTTGGATACATCATGTTAGAAGACTTCTCTTCTATCGCTAAGGATAAGCGCACTGAAACGTACACTCTCCCTTGTCGTTCAGGTCTGAGTTGTAATCTGAGAGCGATTACAAGTCATTAAGAAAATTAGAATTGACATGTTTTAAAGCATTTGAACTCTTGCTCGAACTTCATTTACACACCCGTGTCAATATTAATCAACATTTCTAGGCACGCAAAATGTTATCGATTCCAAGAGACATGTCGAGAAGATTATTTTTTGGAAATTTTTCTGATTTTTTGATTTTGTATTTTCTTTTTGAAATTTTATATTTTTGTATTTGGTTTTATAGGGTTTATATTTTTGTATTTATTTTTTTTGAAAAATATTTACAAGTCGATGTTTGATGAATATATAAAACCTATCTTCGGGTAAGGCTTTAGTAAACATATCAGCTAATTGGTATTAAGTTCTGACAAAATACAATTTAATTATACAATTTTCAACATGTACCTTGATGAAATGATATCGAGTATGGATGTGCTTGGTACGAGAGTGTTGCACGGGGTTGCATGAGATTGCTATGGCTGACTGAGAGTCGCAATACAATGGTATTTTGTTGTAGTTGAAGCCATAATACTTAAGTTGTGTTCTCATCTATATTATTTGAGCACAACTTATAGATAACGCCACGTACTCGGCCTTTGCTGATGACATTGCAGTGCAGTCCTGCTTCTTTTACATCTAGCTGACTAACTTATCACCTAGGAATTGTATACCTCCAGAAGTGCTTTTGGGAGTATCAAGACATCCGACATGGTCGACATCTGAAAAAGCTATTAGTTCAAAGCCAGAATCCTTCGAATACCAGAGTCCCATGTTAATGGTACCCCTTAATTATCGAAAGATCCTTTTAACCTCTTTGAGGTGTTTTTCAGTCGGTCTTGCTTGATAACGTGCACAATAACATACTGCCTGCACTATCTGGTCTACTAGATGTCAGATACATGAGTGGCCTAATTTTACTACGGTAGTTAGTTTGGTCTACGAGTTTTCCACTCAAGTCTGCATCCAGTTTAGGTTTTGTAGCTATTGGTGTACCAATGCTTTGACCTTTTTCCATACCACGTTTTTAAGTATCTCTAAAGCATACTTGGCCTGATTGATAAAGATACCTCATGGGGATTGATGGATTTAAAGTCCTAAAAAGAATTTCATTCCCCCCATTAAGGACATCTCAAATCTACTGTGCATTAATTTTTCGAATCGTTTAGAAAATTTAGGGTTTGTAGACTCGAAAATAATATCATCGACGTAAATTTGCACAAGTAGAATGTCCTCTTTGTATCTTATCGTAAATAGATTAGGGTCAATGGTACCTTTAGAAAACCCCTTGGACATCAGGAAATTTGAGAGTTCATCATACCAGGCTCTCGGAGCTTGCTTCCATCCATATAGAGCTTTCCTTAAATGGTAAACCTTTTTTGGATGATCAGGATCAACAAACCCATCTGGTTGTGCAACATAAACCTCCTCCTTCAGTGGACCATTAAGAAATGCCGTTTTCACGTCCATCTGATAAATTAGAAAAGACTTGTGTGCATCATATGTGATGAAAATTCAAACAGCTTCCAAGCGAGCAACTGGAGGAAATGATTCCTCAAAATCAATACCCTCTTCCTGAGCATATCCCTTAGCTACAAGTCATGCCTTATTGCGAATAACATTTTGATCTTCATCCTTTTTGTTCTTCCATAACCACTTTAGCTTGATTAAAGTCTTGCCAAAGGGTTTGTCAACGAGTTCCCAGACTTGTAGTCTGTCAAACTGGTGAAGCTCTTCCTGCATTGCCTCTATCCATGCAGAATCAGCCATTGCCTCCTTAATGTTTTTCGGTTCAGCAGTACTCACAGTGAGTGCGAACATACATATTTCAGGATCTATTGCAAGTTGTCGTCTTGTTTGCATTGGTTTGGATGCATTTCCATGAACTTGAGATAACGGGTGATCTTTCGTCCATCGGTATTCGAAATCGTGTGGTTGAATTATCAATATTGCGTGAGGAAGACTCAACAACTCCTCGTACCGGTGTATAGAAAGGATTGATAAATTTAGCTTGTTAAACCTGTGTATCTTCTGCTTGATTATCGTTGTTTTCCTCAGCATGAACATTTGTAGTTGGAGTTTTTGGTTATGTTGAAGATTGATTATTCATTGTAGGTGGTGTGTCTTGTTGTTTAGAATTGTCAGTAGGAGAAGAAGACTTGTTGACACTTGTAGTACCTGCATTGAAAAATTCATCGTACAAGGGATCGGAAAGAAGATCCAACTCTTGTTGTGACGGAACTGTTGTATTTGCTGAAGGAGAAACATTTTGTAGTTGAGGTGTGGGGTCAGTGTTGTCATAATCTGACGCCTTTTGTCGTTGGAGAACGAGGCCTGAAGTGTCATTATCAACAGACGTCTCAGACATCTCTTTGATCTCATCAAATGTAAGATGTATGGATTCAACTATCAATTGGGTTCTCTTGTTGTAAACATGATATTCCTTAGATTGAGTGGAGTATCCCACCAGAATGCACGGATCCCCTTTTTCTTTCATCTTGTCTAGATTTCCACCATCTCTGGTTAGGTAATAAGTTCAACCAAAGATGTGAAGGTGTTTAATTGAAGGTATATTGTCATCAATGATGTGGTATGCCATTTTTTCACGTGTCGAGATGATGATAGATCTATTTTGAGTGTAGCATGCGGTTTCAATTGCTTCAGCCCAAAAGAACAAAGGAAGTTTAGAAGCTGGGAGCATCGTGCGAGCAGCCTCAACGAGAGTACGGTTTCGTCTTTCAACAACGCCGTTTTGTTCAGGTGTTCAAGGAGTAGAAGTTTGATGCTCAATTCCTTCTTCTTTGAAGAATGCATGGAGTGTCTTGTTTAAGAACTATGTGCCTCTGTCAGTTCGAACAGAAATTACAAAGGCTTGAAGATTTCGTTGAATCATTATGAGGAAATCTTTTAGAACTTCTGTTGTTTCATCCTTGGATCTTAGAAATAGAGTCCAAGTATGTAACACCCCGATAATTCACATAGCAGCGAAATCTAAATTGGGGTATTACTTCATGAATCAATAGTCATAATCATAGAAAACGGCTCATAAAGAGACGTTTGGAAAAATTAGTTATCATTCAATATCATATCAGAGTTTTATAAAAGGAGGCCCAAAATACATTTAAAACATAAAAGTTGAATGATAACAAGTTTGGACGCCTGCAAGTCCATGCCACTCCGTGCCTTAAACAACTTAGTTACATGAGATAAACATGCTAAAAAGGTCAACACAAAGGTTAAGTGAAATTCATAGGTTTGTAATGAAATGGTTGAATACAAGTCATCATAAGTGGTAATAATTGTACAATTACAATTATCATGGAAAACAGTATTATTGCCCTAAGCTCATGAACTCAAACGTTAACATGGAAATCACCTCAGTAACATTATTATGGAACAAATGTCCTCTTGGAAAGGTAACTTGCCAAGTTACTTGACTGCTTTCTATATATATATATAATAATACATATATAAATAAATCACAAATATCAATAATAGTAAGAGAAGTATTCCAAGAGGCTTTTTAAAGAGATTTCACTTTTACCCAAAGTAAAATCCCTAAAAAACCTTCTCGGGTCGTGTCCCGACGAGGTGCGAATTTGAAAATCGAGGTAACGTTTGTGGAACAATGCTTGAATATCACAAATTGGATTTGGTTTTCTATTTCTATAATTAAAATGCAAAACAAGTAAAGGCACGCTAAAAACGAAAGCAATTAAGGCTAAAACACTAAAAATGATAACGGGATTCAAAACCCGTTCTTTAAAAACCTAAATACTACAAATTTAACCCTAAAAATGCAAATTTAATTTTTAACAATCCTAAATGATAAAAGAAAATTAAAAAAAAGAATTATATTTTTTGACTTTTATATTATTTATTATGAATTAAAAACGGATTTAATCTAAAAAATTGATAAAAAATACTAAACTAATTTGGAAAAATCTGAAAAATTCAGGGAAAGTGCTTAAGACAATACTGATCCTATGAAAAATAAAATGGAACTACCAGCTTATCATAATAAGCTGGTAATAAGCTCAAAAGAGCTGAAAGCTCAAATGGCCAAAAAGGGTTAAATAATAAATGTGGAGAGTAGTGACCAGATGGCCCTACTGGTGCTGGTGGTAGTGTGGTGTGGTGTTAAATGTGTTGGGTGTGTAAAGGGGAGGTCACAGGTTCGACCCCTGTGACCCCTTTTTTTTACAAAACATTTTTTTTATTTTTCTTTTTTTAGACTTATACAATAAGCAAAAATGATTAACTTTAAAAAAGACACTTTTTTCAAAACTAGAAAATAAGCTAGGAATAAGCAAAAAGAAAAGATGACAGTTTACACTTTTAAGACTAAATGACTTTTTGCTAAACTAAATTAAAAATTAAGCACTAAATAAGTAATAACAGGAACAAATAAGCTGAAACAGATAATAACCTCAACCTAGACTAAAAATAAGCACACCAATTAAGCTAAAAAGCAGCTAAAAACTTATAAAGACAGTTTATACCTAAGACAGTTTTCAAAGGCCTAATAGCACTTTTTTAAGCTAGATCTAAACCCCATTAAGCAATATGAAATAAGCTAGGAAGTGAAGACAGATGAAGACTAATAAACAAAGAGCACAAATAAGCAAGAAATAAGTAAAAGGAACCTAAGGATAAGCTAAAAAAACAAGCTGAAAAAGGACAGTTACTACTTGGGTTTGAACTTTTGAAATGAATGACAAATGGCAGCCTAAGGTTTTGGACTCAAATTACTTTTGATAAACTAGAAACTTAAAATAGATCTTAATCCTACTAGAATAAGCCGAATTCAACAAAATTTAATCTCAAATAAGCTAAACTAATTATTCCTAATGAACTGCAATTCCATATCTTAAAAACACTAGTCTATTTGACTGATTTTGAACTAAGTGCATTTGACAAAACAGTAACAAAGCTTTAAGTACCAGATGTTATATATGTTTAGGACACCAATTTAAACTTGTTTTAACACTTCAACTTGACAAAAACTTAAAATCAAAGATTATGCCATTTAAACCTTCTAATACACCACAGATTCCAAAGACAAGTACCCAATACTATGAAACTAAGATTCAAGCTTAAACAATGATCAAAAACAGATTAAGAGGCCTCAAATATGATGTTTAAAGTTGGACAATGGGTCAAAACAGGCTAGCAGTACTAACATGGGTTAGTACTGCCCATAGCCAAACACCCCTTTAAAATACTTTTTGACATTTTCTAACACTAAAAGACTGATTTAAGCTAAGATTCAAGTAAACCAGATTATAGCTAAGCCTAACATAAATAAATAAGCAAGAAGCAATAGTAAACAAGCACTTAATGAGCAAATAAGCAAATAAGCAGTTTAAAAGCTAAATATGACAGTTTTATATAAAGACATTAACAAGAGCATTTAAACAATAAGAAAGCATAAATAAGCAATAAATAAGCAGTAAATAAGCAGATAGCAGTTTTAAGCTAAAATGTAAAAATAGAACTCACAAGTGTCCTTGGCTTTTGGTTAAGACTTAAACACCCAAATCAGTTCCAAACTTTCCTATAGCTTATCCACATAAGCACTAACCCATGGCCATCCAGTATACACCATGCTCCATTGTTCTTGACAAATTTTTGGAGTTTTTGATAACAAGACTTAGACTCTTTACACTATGAAGAAGTTTAAAGAGTTTAAGTTAGAAAAGCTTATATTAGGGTAAATATGAGCTTAAAGTAGCTTATGAAAATCTTTTAACAACAATGGAATAAGACTTGAAAAAAATAGATTATCTAACATAAAACCTCAAACTTTCATTAACTTTTCTAAAACATTACAAGACTTGGAAATTTAATTGCAAATAAGCTGAAGAACATTAAAAATAAGCTGCTAAACTAGATGCCTCTTAGGGCTTACAAAAGTCCCTATTTATAGAAGAAATATCAAAGTCTTGGGCCTTCAATGTGTGTTTCTTCAGTGAGAGGGATTATGAGTGTGTTTCTTGTGTGAGAGAGCTCGAAACCTTCATCTAGGCCATCCAATTTTCTTGGTCTCCAAGTTCTATCATCACAGCCATTGAATCCTTGTCTTTGTCCCATCATCGAATGAAAATTGAGAGGATTGCCAAGGTGGAATTGTTGGTTTGTGGTGTGGGGTTTGTTATGAAAGTGATGGGTTTGTTTGTTGGAGCAAAGGTCGAGGTGAGAGGGATGGTGAATAGCGGGGCGGGAAATTTTAATTTGGGTAAAGAGGGTAACGATGGTTAAGGGAATGGGTAATGGTGTTAGTGGTTAGGGACTAACATTGTTAGTCTTTAAGGACTAGCAGCGTTAGTCCTTAAGGACTAGCAGCGTTAGTCCTTAGGGACTAACGATGTAAAAGCTTTTATGGTGTTGTGGGCTAACGAGGTTAATTGTTAAGTGTTTTGGGCTTAATGTTGGGCTGGGTATTGGGCTTTTTTAAGCTTTTAGCTTATGTAAGTCTTGATATAAATGCTTAATGGGTTGCCCGACCCATTTGATGGGTGCGGGTTGGCCCATTAAGTATTTCTTCGGTTTCGGCTTTGTCTTTGACTTTTGACTTTGACTTGGTTGACTTTTCTCGCTCTTTCTATTCTCGTGCTTAGTTTTGTCCGTTTTGGCTTGATTTTTGTCGTTTAGTGAATATCCGTTACCTGCACAGCATAAATCACAAAACACACAAATACAATGTATTTTTTGTATATTTTAGTCATTTTAAGCACGTTTTTATAGGCAAAAGGTATGTGTAATTAAGCACATACCAAAATCCCCCATACTAAACTATTGTCGTGTCCTCACGCAATGCCATAAGTAAAAACTTAAGAAAACTAAGAATCTCAATCCCCCTCGACTAATTACCTCAAAAAGTAGCTAAGTGTTCATCAAAGGGAATTAAAGACTCATAAGTTTTGAAAAGCCCCGTTTTGACCATTTTTTAAATATTCACACTTATTCCGACACGTATTTTTGTATTTTTCCTTTATCTCATTTTTTTATACTTTTCTTTTTAGCAACTAACTAGAATGTTTGGACTTTCGTTATTTTCATAACTTTAGGGTCACAAAATAAGATGCATTTCAATCCTAAAATGCCCAAAAAGGATAAATTCATCATCCCCGACTTTTCACTCGTCACAAACCAAGCTCAAAAACGAAAAATCAACCATTAAATATAAGTTAAGTCAACACTACTCATGGAATTAGCCAACTTGTAAACTTTTCACTCCCGACAATTATTATATATTATGTTAGTGTGCTTATTTCGAATTTCAACCATGGATCAACCTTTTTAAGAAAATTGCAATATTTCTATTGCTTTACGTTCCACCCAAAAATTATGATTTTGAAGGCGAGATCATTCCATGTAGCGACTTTCTTCTCGGCACATCCCAGCCGAGACCGGCTTAGGTGACCAGGCTTTTGACACCCCACAGAGAATAGTATCGGAACTCACGGACCTTCGGTTTCAAAAATTCTTAGGCTTCCCGTTAATAAAACAATTCATTTAGAAAAACCACAATCTTAAAACGAATTAGTCTTAGTTCAAAAGCATATTTAAATTTAAGAAAAAGAGATTTTCCCTATATTTATTAAATCACATTTATTACACTTAATATAATTATACTTTTAACAAAGGAAACCCTCGACCTTTTAGAAGGCTGCAACATCGGTTGTGAGCCGGCAAGATGCAGCAAACTTTTATCAGTCTCGGATTATTATTCTCACTATGGGCCTTCTTTAGAAGGCTGCAACATCGGTTGTGAGCCGGCAAGATGCAACAAACTTTTATCAGCCCACAGTTTATAATTATTACTCATCATCATTTTTTTTATATTACCACGATATATAGAGAAAACTTCTTTTTAGAAAATTTAAGTATAAATTTGAACTAAGACTAAATAAATTAATGTTGTCGACTACATTAATAAAGCTTCAATATCAAAAATTGTTGATTTAAGTTTAATTTTCGAAAATAGCACGTATTATTAGTCTTTTAGTAGAATTATTGTGATTTATGAATTATAAATTGTGTTTTTTTATTATTTTTTTAATTTAGAATTTTTTTTTTATTTTTATCTTATTTTTTTTTTTATTTATTTTTTTTTTGTTAATTTTTGTTTTTAAATATTTTTTTTTTTTTTTTTTTAATTTTTTTTATACGTATTATTAGTCCGGTTAGGAGCTTATGGGAGAAAAAAAGCCACAAACTACACTTATGAGCTCTTAAGATTTCCAACTAATCCTTGTTTAGCATCTAACTCATAATTAACTCTATCATTTCTCGTTCTTCGCAAATTTAGAATCTTTAATAAAAAGATCCGTGAATGCTTAGTCTAAAAGTTAAGGGGCAAGCTAGAGCGCAACATGCTCGATCGAGTCAAAATTTATTCTTATTCTACCCAGCAGGAAAGTCAACATTGTGATAAAACACTTATTTTATTTTTGAAAATTTTTAAATTTTTTCATTTTTTGGTATTTTAGTGGTAAAAACGGGATTACGTGAAAACAACGACTGCAGGCACAATCAAATCGATAGATCCCCCCATACTAGAATTAAACATTGTCCTTAATGTTTTAAGAAGGGTCTCTACGTAAATCTAAAGCCGTTTATTAAGTATGCATAAAGATAAACGTTAGTCGATAAGATTGGATATTGGATTCCCATAATGAAGCTGAGGATTGAAGCTCGAGTGAACGAAGGACAAAACCATGAGCACGAGAGGCTTCAAAATCTGGGGCAATCCTGGACATACAACAAAACACAAAACACGAGAAAGGAAGAGGCGAGCCTCCTCACAACACACTTATTCATTACTACTATATAATTATCTAAGGATAAGCATGGGTTGCCACCCACGAGGTGCCTTGTTTTTGTTAACCGAGTCACAAGCTCGACTCGACCCTGAATTCATTGGTCCATAGGGAAAGTTTGGAGATTCGGGACAACCATCGGTGGTATGTCCCCTCCAAAATAGTGTTTAAGTCTATGACCATTCACCTTGAAGTTTGGCCCGTCGGTTTGAGATAACTCGACGGTGCCATATGGAAATACTTGGGTAACGGTGAATGGTCCAGTCCAGCGGGTCTTAAGCTTGCCCGAGAAAATCTTTAATCTAGAATTAAAAAGGAGGACTCGATCACCAACGTTGAAAACGCGGTTCTTGATCTTGGAGTCATGGATCCTCTTTGTCTTCTCTTTGTAGATCAAAGAGTTCTCATAGGCTTGATCATGAAGTTCATTTAATTCATTCATTTGAACCTTCCGGTGATCGCCCGCGGTAACAAGGTCATAATTGCAATGTTTCAAGGCCCAGTAGGCCTTGTGCTCGAGCTCGATGGGTAGATGACAAGCCTTTCTGTACACCAACTTGTAAGGAGTGCACCCGATGGGTGTCTTAAATGCGGTACGGAAGGCCCACAAGGCGTCATCCAACTTATCGGACCACAAAGCATGGTGTTCGCCTACGGTCCTCTCAAGAATGCGTTTTAAACCATGATTTGAAACCTCAACTTGCCCACTTGTTTGTGGGTGATACGCGGCAGAGAGACGGTAAGTAACTCCGTATTTAAGCATGACCTTTGAAAATTGGTCATTGCAAAAATGGGTACTGCGATCACTAATGATAGCACGAGGGGTCCCAAATCGGGCGAAGAGAGATTTTAAAATTTTGCAAATAACTCGGGCGTCGTTAGTGGGGAGCGATGTCGCTTCAACCCATTTTGATAAATAATTGACGGCCACGAGTATATACTTGTTCCCTCGTAAAGACGGGAACGGTCCCATAAAATCGATGCCCCACACGTCAAAGATCTCACAAACTTGGATTGCATTTTGTGGCATTTCATCCCTTTGTGAGATTTTTCCTTGACGTTGACAAGCGTCACACCGTGTGACCAAGTCATGGGCATCTCGGTAAATAGTCGGCCAATAAAATCTAGAATCAAAGACTTTTTTAGCGGTGTAGTTGGCACCGTGATGTCCACCGGTGGGACCATCGTGGCAAGCCATGAGGATATCATGGGCTTCTTGGCCAAAAACACACCGCCGAATCACTTGATCCGCACACACTTTAAACAAGTAGGGGTCGTCCCAAAAATAATGCTTAACGTCTTTGAAAATTTTCTTCTTTTGTTGGGACGACATCCCTTTCACAACAAAATTCCCCGCATGGTAATTTGAAAATTCGGCAAACCATGGGGTACTAGCATCACCACAAAAAGTCCCCATACCAAGTGTCTCGAGAGGAAATGTTTTCGTAATTTCCTTTTTCTCAAGCTCACTTTGGTGGGGGTTCTCTAATATAGACAAGTGGTCGACCGCTAGATTCTCCGCTCTTTTTTTATCACGGATAATGACATGAAATTCTTAGAGTAGGAGAATCCAACGAAGCAATCTCGGTTTAGCATCTTGTTTAGCGAGAAGATACTTAAGAGTCGAGTGGTCCGTATACACTATTGTTTTCGACAAGACAAAATATGGACGGAATTTCTCAAAAGCATACACTATGGCAAAAAGCTCTTTTTCCGTAGTAGTATAATGAGCTTGAGCGTCGGTCATAGTCTTGCTTGCATAGTTTATCGGTTAAAATTTTTTGGTCTTACGTTGCCCCAAGACCGCACCTACCGCAAAGTCACTAGCATCACACATAATCTCAAATGGTAGGTCCCAATCGGGGGCAACTAAAATTGGTGCTTCGGTCAATTTCTTCTTAAGGGCATTAAATGCCTCTACACATTCCTTGGAAAAGACAAATGGGGTTTCTTTCTCTAGAAGGTGGGTCATTGGTCGGGAGATTTTTGAGAAGTCTTGAATAAACCTACGGTAAAATCCGACATGTCCTAAAAAACTTCTAACTCCTTTGACGGTTATGGGATGAGGTAATTTTGCTATTACATCAACTTTGGCTCTATCGACCTCAATCCCGGACTTAGAAATTTTATGGCCGAGGACGATGCCCTCTTTGACCATAAAATGGCACTTCTCCTAATTTAGAACAAGATTGGTGTCTTCGCACCTTTTGAGCATTTTGTCTAAATGGGAGAGGCATGAAGAGAAAGAATCCCCAAAGACCGAGAAATCATCCATGAAGACCTCCATTGTTTCCTCGATCATGTCGTGGAAAATGGCCATCATGCACCTTTGGAACGTGCCCGGAGCATTACATAAGCCAAAAGGCATGCGTCGGTAGGCAAAAGTTCCATAAGGGCAAGTGAAGGTGGTCTTCTCTTGGTCCTTTGGGTCAATTGGTATTTGAAAGTAACCCGAGAAACCATCTAGAAAACAATAGTATTCGTTTCTCGCGAGTCTCTCAAGCATTTGGTCCATAAACGGTAATGGGAAATGATCTTTACGGGTGGCATCATTTAACTTTTGGTAGTCAATGCATACACGTCATCCCGTAATTAATCGAGTAGGTATCAATTCATTATCATCATTTTCAATTACGGTTATACCACCTTTCTTGGGCACACAATGGACGGGGCTAACCCACGGGCTATCGGAGATGGGATAAATTAATCCGGCTTCAAGAAGTTTGATAACTTCTTTCTTGATAACCTCATGAATTTTTGGGTTAACCCGTCTTTGATGTTGGACCGTGGGTTTAACATTATCTTCCATCAAAATCTTATGAGTATAAAACTTTGGATCTATTCCCTTAATATCCGAAATATTCCAAGCTATGGCACGCTTATGTGATCTAAGAACCTTAAGAAGAGCGGTATTGTCCTCATCTTTTAAGTCTTTAGCGATTATGACAGGTAATTTATCGGTACCCTCCAAAAACGCGTACTCAAGATGAGGTGGTAAGTCTTTGAGCTCAAGCTCGGGTGGTTCATCACTAGAAGGTTCAATGGTCTTAAGTTCCTCAAATTTTTGTTCTTCTGGAGGGAGGGTGGAAGATGGGTCAGAATTAAGCAATCTTTCAAGGGTGAGGAGGTCTTCTTTTGGATCGAAGTCGGCATCATCAATTCCCGGTGGAATTGATTTGCTAGTAAGACAAGCTTCGATTTCTTCCAAAATAAAGTCACCTCCCTCAAAAGGAGTAGGAGAGGGGGGAGAAGTAGAAAGGATTGGTTCCAAAGTTGGGGTGGGATTGCCACTCTTGGAAATATCCGAAAATCCAAGTACATCTTGAGCATACTCCTCACAAGCTACATCAATAACATCGACTCGGTTAACCGATTCAGTGGTATTGTAGGAGAATGTCTTAGTATCACCAACTTTGAATGTTATGGATTGGTCATCATGTCGAAGGGTCATTTGTTCACCGTAAACATCATTCAAAGCTTGTGCCGTCCTCAAGAAAGGTCTCCCGAGAATCAAAGGAACCCGAGGATCGGCAATATAATCAACGACTACAAAGTCGGCCAAAAAGAAAAATGTTCCAACTTTCATGAAAACATCCTTGGTAATGCCGGTTGGAGTAGAAATCGTTTGGTCGACAAGTTCAAGTATCATTCGGGTTTTGGTCAAATCCGGGAGATTTAGCTTTTCCCATACGAAAAGAGGCATTAGGTTGATGCTTACACCGAGATCAGCCAAGGCTAAGCATTCATCCATCTCCGGAAAATCACACGATATAAGAAATCTACCGGGGTCTCCAAGTTTTTCGGGAAACTTTTTGAGGATAATCACCGAGTGATAAGTGTAAAATACACATATCCGTTTATACCAAAAAATAACCCAATTAAACCCAAAACAGAGAAAAAATGGCAAAAATATGCTTGTATTTGTGTTTTGTGTGTGCAGGTATGGATAAATAAAAATCACAAGAAAACAGTCAAAAACGGGCAAGCACGGACAAGAGAATCAGAAGAGTACAAAGCCGAAGCCAGAAAAGCCAAAACCCTAGCCCATGCCCTTTTATATCAACCACAAGGGCCAATTTTGCAAATCCCAAAAGTTATTTATAACTTGAAAAAAGGGAAAAGAAAGAAAGGGGCCAAATGTGCAAATTCCTGAAAGTTCAACAGTTTTAACTGTCAAAAATTGGGCGCGAAGCCAGTTACTGTTCACCCATCGTCCCAAAGTTACCCTTTTACTTAAATCAAAGGGGTTTCTCAAATTAGAGGGTGCTTAAGTCAATTCAAGAGGTCTACATCATAAATGAAGGGACAAATCAGTCTTTATCAAGGGATTCATTAACCTTCTCTCAATCAAAGGCCACGTATCAATGAAAAAAGCACAATGGAATGTGGGTTTTTATGCTAAAATACTCACAAAACTAGCACAAACGTCACATCAAGAGAATGACACGCTGGCAATCCCCAGGTGTCCATAATTTGATCAAACGGCTACAATTGATGCTCAAATGATTGAAGAAATGATTGGCCAGGATTAAAAGATTAGAGAGCAAGGCAAGAGGGTCTGGAAGCTTCAGCTTGGCACTATAAATAGGCCTCACTTTTCACACACACGACATCCTTTTTCATATCTAGTTTTTTTTTAGTAATTTAGTCTAGCTTAATTTCGTAATTTTTCCTAAATGTTTTTGTAATCTTCTTTTCCAAGTAATGTAATCAGTAACTTTTATTAATGAAATTTAGTTTAAATCATTCATAAGCTCTCTTTTCTTGTTATTCAAAAGCTGTCTAAATAAGCCAATTTGTCTCAATAAGCTAATAAGCTCATTTAAAGCTCTTTCAGTCTATAAGCTGAAATAGAGCTTATTGAAGTCAAAATTAATCTTACCTAAACCTTAAATCAGTTTAATCTATCATGGATCTTATTGGATTAGAGATTTTGGAAGGGGATCTTAACTTGGAAGAGATCCCAAGGACTTATACCCTAGCTTATTAATAAGCTAGGGAGCTTGTAGCTGCCATTATTGGTTCCTTTTGTTTAGCTAAAGGATCAAGTAAGTGTCTCTTTTCATTCCTCTCTAATTTCAGTTTAAATTGCTTAGTTATAGCTTATATATGCTTTAATATTGCGTATTTTTGCATATTTATCTTTGCTTATTAGTGCTTAATTAGTTTAATTTTAGCTTAATAATCATGATTTGTTTGTCTGTTTTAGAGTATTCTTATTGAATCATAAGCATTTTTATATAAATGTCCGTAAAAGCCCCTTAAAAACACAAAAAAAAAAATCGTATAGATATAGATTTAAAGGGTTATTTAGTTGTTAAGTTTTTTAATTAAAGTTTGTTTTAAAGCTAGCTTTTTTACGAAATTCAGTACTTATTCATTAGATTTCTCTTAAAAAGCTTTTCTCAAACCTATCATAGTCTTAAAGAGGTGTTTGGTTAATCACTTTGAACCTCTAAAATCAAATTCATTTGTGCTATTTGCTTAAGTCTGCTAAGTTTTTCATTTAAAATTCGTTTTTCATATTAGTTTTATAAGATTTTGGAATTCAAAATTTTCAAAAGAAATGGCTTATTATAAGTGTTCAGCACCCCGGGAGTTTGGTTGTCATAAAAACGGAAAATCGTATTCACACGATTAACGTACCAATGGGGTATAATGGCGATTTAATCCACAAGTAACACATACTTCCTCAACTGCTTTGACGGTAGCAGGAGTAAGTAAACAACTAGAAAAGCTTCATTTCATTCATCATTGGGTTCATCTTAATAGTCATCTTATCCTCGAGAGAACGGCTATTTGTTGCATATGCGAAAGAATAATTAGAAGGGTGAAGAATTAGAAAGAGAGCATCGAACTCACTCTTGAATCATTAGCACGAACTTTCTTGAGTAACAACTTTTGACTAGTATAGCTTTAATAATCGCTAAACCTTCTTGAGGCATTTTGTCTAAGAAATTGCCACCTGCGGCGGAATCTAAGGCATCTTGATCATTGGAATTCAAGGAATTGTAAAAAGTGTTGATTGGGTGTCGTTCTGAAAAGCAAACATGGTGAGGGCCGCGCGAGAGTAGACGAAGGAGTCCTTTAAAAAAACGTCCAATGCTTCATTGAAGGTTTTCGTTGGTTATTGGTAAAAAGTAATATCACATTCCGATAATATGTGGTTTTTGAAGTGGGAAGTATTGATTTATGAATTTGGAAGACAAGGTCGTCCCCATGTGAGAATTGATCTGGTGGTTTTCCCTTGTCTAAAAAACTAATCTCTGGCTTCAACTGTCTAAGAAAAAGGAAAAAGCAAAAGCTTTATCGAAGTGTTCGGAACTTCGGGATGTCTAAACGTTGAAGTGACTTTGTTAAAAAATCGAAGGTGATTGTGAGGATCTTGTCTACCCGTAAACTTATTACTTTGCACAAGATTGATTAAAGGTTGCTTAAGCTCGAAATTGTTAGCATTAATTGGTGGAACAACTATAGCATCTTCATACCCCTCGATGGGTGCTTGTAACATTTGGGCCATTGTTCGATTGTCGGCCATTGGAACAACGTTTTGTTCAACAATTGGTTCTTCTAAATCAAAATTTTCAACAACCGGAAGAGTTTGTTGTTGACGACGTCTTCGAGATTGCGAACGAGTGCGCATAAAAAGAAAAACTAAAAATCAAAAAGCAAAACTTTACACTAATTTTTTATATTTTTTTTAACAATGAATTTTAACGGTTACACGGAAGAGACTTAAACCAAATAATCAACTACTTCACGGTAGCTCTCGAAAATTGCTTTTCAAGGTGAGCCGTACTTCGTAGAGACACAAATGGCAAGTGTTAAATCTTTGATTACGAGTTGGGAACAATTGCAAGTTCACCGGAAATTGAAATGATAATATCTCAATAGAAGATATTATTTGTTGGTGTTCGATTACCAACTTTGTTTATTTTATTTTCTTTTTTAAAGGACAATTTTTTTATATATTTTTTTTTATCTTTTACTTATACTAAAAAGAAAAGGAAAATATTTTTTACTTTTTATATATTTTATGATTTTTTTGGATTTTTTGAATTATAAAACAAGAATGAAACTTTCGAGGGTGAAAGGATCTTCAAACCAAATCAACAAACACAAAACGAAGGAATCTTAAACCCTATCCTCCGAGGCAGCGGCGCCAAAAAACTGATCTAGGCATTTTTTTTTTATGTTTGTTTTATACATCGTAAAATATTTATAAAATATAATACTTTAAAAGAGTGATTAAGAAAATTACCAAGTTATCCCTTGATCAAATTTCACACTCAAAAAATATATATAATATATAGTATGTATATTAAAACCCGGGTAAATTTATCACCGCCGTCGTATTTCCCCCCCAATGACTAGTGAAATTGAAACCACGTTTAGGTTCGGATCCTGATTTGAATGAAGCAAAGATATTTGATTTGGAAAGATATGAAAATAAAATTTAAAATGAACAATTAAACAAATACGGAAACGCAACTATTAAGCAAATGGACTAAAATTTAACCCTAAAAATGTAAACTAAAATTTCACTAAATAAAGAAAAAGTGCAGAAATTTATTAAAAATAAAAGCCCTAATTTTTACCTTTTATAAAAAGTTTAATTAAACTAATTAAAACCTAACCCTAATTATTAATTAAAACTAAACTTAAATGAAAGTTAACTAAGATTTAACAAAAGGACTAACAATGCGATTACTAAAAGGATTAACGAAGTAAAATTCTTAACAGACAATGGATTAACTGAGTTAACAAATAAATGAGAAAATTACAAAACCTACCCTGAGACCTAACCCCGACTACACTAATGGTCCTTTTACTCAAATCAAAAGGGTTTCTCAAATTAAAGGGTGCGTTGGTCAATTCAAGGAAGCTCAAGTACAATGGCAAGGTCAAATGGGTCAAATCAAGAGTCTTACTAGCTCACACTCAAGAGGAGCCACGTCAACAATGGTGAAAGCACAAAGAGGCGTGGTTTTTTGTGCTAAAATACTCACAAAAGAAGCACAAATGCATCCAAAAGAGAATGACACGCAGCATTTCCTCAGGTGTTCACAATTGATCAATCCGGCCACGATTGAAGCTCAAATGATTGGGAAATGAATGGCAGAGATTGAAGGATTAGAGAGCAAGGCAAAAGGGCTAGAATCTTCACCAAACGGCTATAAATAGGCCTCACTTCTCACACACACACCACCAAGTTTTTAGTAATTTGTTGAGTCTAAGATTAAATTCAATTTTTCTTAAATGTAATTTTCTTTTTAAAGTAATGTAATCAGTAACTTTTATTAATGAAATTTAGTTTAAGTCATTCATAAGCTTCTTTTTCTTTATTCTAAGCCTCTTGCCAATCCAATTATCTCCAAAAACTAATATGCTCATTTAAGCTCTTTCAGTCTATAAGCTGAAATAGAGCTTATTGAAATTCAGTAATAAACTTAACCTAGACCTGAATCCATTTTAATCTGTACATGGATCTTATTGATTAAGAAGCTTTGAAAGGGGATCTTAACTAGGAAGAATCCAAGGACTTATACCTTAGCTTATTAAATAAGCTAGGAGCTGTAGCTTGCATTATTGGTTCCCTTTTGTTGAGCTAAAGATCAAGTAAGTTCTCTTTTCATTCTCTCTAATTTTCAGTTAAATGCTTTAGTTTATAGCTTATATGCTTAATATGCTTATGTTGCTTCATTCTCTTGCTATTAATGCTTAATTTAGTTTAATTTAGCTTAATAATCATAGTGTTTGTCTGTTTTTAGTGTTCTTAGTTTGAATCATAGTTTTTTATATATTTGTCTTAAAACCTTAAAAAAAACCAAAAATATTAGTTAATAATCTTTGATCATAGATTCTAGCTTAATCAGTTGTTAAATTGTGTTAAATAGGTTTGATATAATCTAGTTACTATCTGGTTTTAAGGGTTTATTAATTAGAATTCATCAATCTTAGTTTAATCATTTCTGTCTAAGTCTATAAGGAGTGTTTGGTTTAGTGAACTTTGACCTCTAAAAGTCAAATTCATTTGTGCTATTTACTTAAGTCAGCTAAGTTTTCATTTAAAATTAGTTTTCATTTAGTTTTTATAAGTTAGAATTCAAAATTTCAAAAGAAATGGCTTATTATAAGTGTTCAGCTCCAGGGGAACTTGTAGCTTAGGTTTTTATTGTGTCAATTTGATCCTAAGTCCTTTAGGCTTGGATATTGCTTGCATTTAGTTAATACACTCTATTAGAGTGTATTTGAGTGCAAGAGTTTCTTTAAGGAAACCTGCACTCTTGATTTGCACTTGTGCAAAGTGCACCAGTACTAACAAAAAAGGTTCGTACTGCTGCCATAGTTAGTACTGCTTAAATTTCTTTGATCATTTATAATAGCAGTAGTAACAGCAGTTACTACTGCTATCATTGTTTCTATCCCAAATTGCACTAGCAGTACTAACATAAGTTAGTACTACTGAATTTTTACACTAGCAGTAGTAACCTCAGTTACTACTGCTGTTCTTTTAGCTTAATTTAGATTAGTAATTTTAAGATTTAGCTTGTCAAATTCAATAAATCTTGAGTTTAGTTATAGCTTATTATAGTTTGAGTCTTTAATTTTGTTTTTTAGCTTATTGTTCTTAGCTTATTTTGCTGTCAAAAGTCATAAAAGGCCTGAAAACTCCAAAAACAGTAGGAACTTAAGAAGAACTTTAATTTGTTAATTTAGCTAATGAGTCTAGATTTTATAGCTTATATAGATAGATCATAAGTAGTTTAAAAAGTCTTGTAAGTTTTAGAGTCTAGTTTAGCTTTTCAAACAGTTTTTAGCTTATTTGGATCCTGAATTACTTGCTTATTTCCTGAGTGAAACCTCATTGTCAGAATGTGATGAAGAGGAAAAAAACATTTTATACTTTAATGATCTATTTTCTTTTAACGTAGTTTATCCTGACGATTCAAAATCAGATAAGGACAATGATGATGATGGAGTCGTTATTGAACACTCTTCGGGGGATTTATCTGTCAAACCATTACCTGATGTAAAAAATACTGATGTTGGTGCCTATGCACATGAGTCAAATGAGATTTTGGAAACAAGTCATGATACATCTAATGAATTTTTCAAAACTGAAATTTTTGTCAAGGAATTAAATGTTAATATCATGGCTTGTAATCAAGAATTTGTATGTGCCATTTGGCATCCCGTTCGACCCCAAATTATTTTATAAAGATGGGATTAAATTGGGGAAAGTCTAACATAAAGACTTTTCTGTAAGAAAAAGTTCTTTTCGGGAGATAACCCGAAATGTATTTTCAATTTTTATCGAGTCTGTCTTCCCAGACTGTCTATACGGCCTATCCAAACAACATGGATATGGCGTATCGACTATCTGGACGTTATCCAGTCTTTGTTTTCAGCACAGTTTATACGACGTATTCATTAAATGAATACGGCGTATACATGTATCAATACGACGTATCCTAGGGAATGGATACCGCGTATCGACTTCCTGTATAGTTTTTCGAGTCTAACCAAACGAATACACGGACATAGAATTGCATTTGTTTTCTGAGAATTTACACATGACATCATGAAATATATATCAACAAAGTTGGTGGAATGCATATTACAATCAAATCGAAGATCCCCCCATACTAGACTAAACATTGTCCTCAATGTTTTACGAAGGGTCTCTACGTAAATCTAAAGCCGTTTATTAAGTATGCTTAAAGATAAACGTTAGTCGATAAGATTTGGATATTTGAATTCCCAAAATGAAGCTGAGGATTTTAAAGCTCTCTGTGATTCGTAAGGACAAAAATGCCGGCTCGAGATTCTGGCTTCAAAATATCCGGGTCCAATCCCTGGAAATACAATACAAAACACAAAACATGGAAAAGGAAAGAGCGAGCCTCCTCACAACAACAACACTTATTCATTACTACATAACTAGCATACTACTAATACGATAATACTAGGATAAGCATGGGGTGCCTCCCACGAAGCGCTTGTTTAGGGTCACTAAGCTTGACTCAATCCCCCATACTTGAGCTTGTCAAGGGGATAGAAGTGGAGACACGGAACATCCAAGACTCGGATAACCTCTTGGTAAGAGTAAGGAAAAATCTCCATCGGGCTTTCAAGAATTTTAGTGACTTTGAAAGCTTTAGTGCCCCGATGAGATAATTCCGGGAGAAGAGAAGGTATGAACTCTTTTAGAAGTGAGAACCCAGGGTTGTAGTCTTTTTCTTTTGTGGATGTAAATCGAGAGTAAAGCTCTAGCCGGGATAATTGCTTTATGAAACGGAGTTCATTAAAGAGAAAGAGGAGGATTAAAAATCCTCATGATTAAAAGAAGCATTAGTGGTTCTTCTTTTTTACCATTTTATGGTGTTGCACAGTTGGTGGACTTCAAAGAGGTTCTCATAATGAGTATACTCCGATTATATATCTTGTCTCGTTGTGGTTGAAGCAGAGCATCTACCTTGGAAAAATCTATGAAAAACGAGTGGGAAAAAAAAAAAAAAGGTAGGAAATTATTTGATTCCAGGAAGATCAAGTTCATCAATCATGATTTTAGATCTTTGATTTCTCTTCCTTGAAGTCAAATGGATCATCATAAGTATCATCATTAATGGTCTCATGATCAAAAATGTTATCATCATAATCATCCCATAATGGTGGGGATGAGTAATCAAGATCATCATCAACATCATCATATAATGGCGGAGATGAATAATCGAGAGCATGTTCATCGGTGAACATCTCGAGAATGGTATTAATAAGATCGTTATCGAGAGAATAGTTTGCTAATGGAGATTGAGTAAGCAAACATTTCACTTTTTTAATAACGTTTTTTGGAGTCATATCATCATCTCCCGGTGGAAATGATTCACTAGGAGCGAGTTCATCGGTGAACATCTCGGAAATAGTATCATCAAGGTTGTCATCAAGAGAATTTTCATCAACCGAATCTTTAAGAATAGAATCCATATCCTTGATAGGATCATGGTTAAGCAAATATTCTAATTCTCGAAGATCGGATTCGGCATCAAAGGGAAGATCATCATTTCCTGGTGGAAATGTGATATGAGCGAGTTCATCAGCGAACTCCTCAAGAAAATAGTCGCTAGTCTCAGAAAGGTGGAGACTGGGTGAAGAAGAGGTGGTACTGCCACTTAAAGAATTATGAAAAGGAGGGAGAAGAGATGAAGGATTACAATTTCCTGGTGGAAATGAATCACTTGCGAGATAAGCTTCAAATTCTTCCCAAATTAACTCACTTTCTTCGAGGGAGATAAGTGTGGGGGAAGAAGAAGAAGACTTGGTCTCGGGTTCCGAAATCAGAGTGGGATTGCCACTCGATTAATTATCATGATATGGAGGGAGATATTTAGTTTTATCAAGATTTAGCAAGTTCTCAATAATGTCCTCCTCTGGATCAAAGATATCATCATTAACTTCCGGTGAAGTTTAAATTGTATAAGAGTGAATAGAGAGAGTTGGATTGCCACTTGGATGATTTGTTGCAAACAAATCTTCACGAATTTCCTCATGTGAAACATTGTAGACATCAATCATGTTGATTGATTCTTGATGAGGTTCGTTTGAATAGCTTGAAGTGTCATTTCTCATGTTCAAGATTAGTCTTTCATTACCGTCACGGAGAATCATTTCTTCCCCATGAACGTCAATCAAAGCACGAGCGGTCCGTAAGAATGGTCTTCCCAAAATTAAGGGGGAAACGTGGATCGCTTTCATAATCAACAATGACAAAATTAGCGGGGAATGTGAACTTTCCAACCGGAACAAAGACATCTCTTGTAATTCGTTTCGGAGTGCAAATATCTCGGTTAGCTAGTTTAAGAGTCATTTGGGTGGAAATAAGCTCGGGTAATCCTAACTCTTTCCACACCGAGAGTGGCATCAAGTTGATGCTAGTACCTAGATCGGCTAGGGCTTTGCACTTGAGCTCACTAAAACCACATGGAATGAGAAATTTTCTAGGGTCACCTAGCTTTTCGGGTAGCTTCTTAAGGATAACCATTGACCAGTTTTCATTCAGGGGTGTGTTTACTAATAAGTTTCTCCTTGTTAGAAAGGAGATACTTAAGCATTTTTTGGTACTTAGGAATAAGAATCAAAGAATCGGCAAGAGAGATATTGATGTGAAGTTGTTTAAACATGTGCCAAAATTTGTGGATTTGAACTTCATCCTTTTCTTTTTGCCTTTATTGGTTCATTCTTGACGGATAAGGAATATGAGGGTAACGAGGATCCCTTTGGTGAATCACAAAGTTTCTTTGAGAAGAAGGTTTAGCTTTTTGGACTTGAGGAGGTGGGACCTTAATGGTATACTCACCATGTTTCGGGTCTGTTAAAGTCTCCTTTACACGTTCATCCTCCTCTGGATTTATAAACGGAGGAGGCATGGGAACGATAGGTCCATCAAGAACAAGACCACTTTGAGTGGTAATGGCTTTCAATTCACCCTTCGGGTTAGCAATTGTGTTGCTAGGGAGAGATCCCGTACCCGAGGTGAAAGCGATGTTCATTTGAAAGAAACTAGCCATCATGTTCTTAAGCTCATTGGTTTGATTTGACATTGAAGCTTGAATTGAAGATTGCATTTCATTCCTTAACTCATTTTTCACATTGTTAATTTGAGTTTGCATGGCTTTCATATTAGCCTCATTTGTTTTCTTAAAATTTTCCAACTCATTTAAAGGAACACTTTGGTTTTGTTGAATTAGAGCTTGATAAGTTAGATTTTGATTGAAATTATTTCCTCGATTATATCCTTGAGGTTAGCTAAAACGGTTTTGATTATTTTGCCCGTTTTGTTGAACAAAACCCGGTGGTCTTGTTTGATTAACCATACCATGAGGACGATAACCGGCATTACCCTAATTGTAGTTACTTGCGGCTGCTGCAACGTATCCTTGAATATTATCTTGATACTCCAGGAAAGTGTTGCCATCAGCGGTGAGACACTGATAATACAGATAAGGACCACCGCAAGTAACACAAATCTCCTCAACGACTTTTACGGAAGCTGGAGGTGGGGTAGCTTGAAATTGTCTAAGAATAGCCGTCATGGCGGTAGTCACATCACTCGTTTGCTGATTTACTGCATGAGTAAGCTTGGCTATATCGGAAGAAGAAGAAGAATTACCATCACTTGATTTCACTTGAGAAACAATTGGTTTGCTTCGTGAATTACGGACTTTAGATTTATTTTCGATAATTGTCAACACTTTCTCGATTCTGTATCAAAAACATCTTGTTACTTCTTTCGAAAAACTATTGCCGCAGACGGCGCATGATTTCAGAAGGATTTCCTGGTTGGAAGGGTTTAAGGCCATTATAGAAAGTATCAAGTTGGTGCAATTCGGTGAAACCATGATGAGGACAAGCACGAAGGAGACCTTTGTATCGGTCCCACGCCTCATGGAACGTTTCATCAAACTTTTGTTGAAAATTAGAAATTTCATTTTGAAGGTTTGTCGTTCTTGAGGGGGGAAAGAATTCATTAAAGAAATTGGACACGAGATCCTCCCAAGTAAGAATAGAACAAGGGGGTTCTTTTTTAAGCCAACGACGGGCTGCCCCTACAAGAGAGAAAGGAAAAAGCATGAGCTTAATCGCTAAATTCGGCACATCCTTGTATTTGATTATAGAGGTAATTTTGTTGAACCAACGGATGTGGTCATGAGGATTGTCTTTTTCAAGCCCGAAGAATTGTTCTGAAGTTATCATATTAATGAGACTATGCTTAAGCTCAAAATGCTCAACAAGGATTGGTGGAACCACGATTGCCTCCGTATAACCCTCGATTGGTGCACGGAGCAATTCCGCCATAGTATGTTGATCGGCCATCGTAACTACGGGTGATTCTTCAAGGGCGAACGGTTTGACTCTTTGATTAGAACGTCTACGGTTACGATGTCTCGGATTTGAAGAAGTTGGATTAGAAGAAGAATTACCAACGAGATTAGAAGAAGAGCGGGTTTGCATACACTAAAAACAAGAAAATGAAAAATATTTTTGGTAACCGGAAGTTAAAAGTCCACGGTAGCTCTTTAAATTACGCACAAGAAAAGGGAAGGATTTAGCGAGCCGAAGCTACTTAAAAGCGTTCTTTCCTTTTAGGGGGATGTTCCTTGGATCAAGCCCGCCTTATACCCTCCTTATAGTTTGTAATTAAAAGGTGAGCCGATTAACAACATGATTGTTTTGTTGGTTTTTTTAATTTTTTTGGAACTTTCAATACTTTAGGAAAAGTATTGTTGGTATTTTTTTTAACTTTTAATAATAATAATAAGAAAATATTCACAAACGGAAATGATAACTTCAGAAGGGAAGGGTCTTCAAACACTAATCTTCAAACGAAACTATAATCGATCACACCTCCCTGGCAGCGGCGCCAAAATGATGTTAGCCTTTTTGTATAAATATAAATATAAATATAAATACGTAAGGATAAAAATCAAATATTAAGTATTCCAAGAGGCGTTTAAAAGATTCTCTTTTATCCAAAGCACAATCCCTCAAAACCTACCCGAATTCGTAGTCCCGTCGAGGTGCAAATTGAAAATCGAAGACGTTTGTGATCGCGTAATTTGAATGGTTAAGGATTTTTGGATTTGGTTTTTTAATTCTATGAATAAAATGCAAAAACGATTAAAGAAAACCTAAAAACGAAAGCTAAAAGTGAATTAAACTTAAAAACGAAACGGGATCCTAAAAACGCGATTTAAAAACTTAAATTATCACAAATTAAAACCCTAAAATGATTTTTTAAGTTTTTCTAATCCTAAATGACTAAACTAAAAGGAAAATTAAAGAAAATCCTAAATCAAAAGCTTTTAAAGTGAAAAAACGAAGAAAACGAGAACGGGATTTGAATCTCGTTCTTTAAAAAGTGAAAATCTAAAATATTAACCCTACAAAAACAAAATTAATTTTCCTAGGTTCTATTTGATAAAAGAAAATTTTTAAAAAAAGAATTTTATTTTTTTGACTTTTTAATAATTTATTATGAATTAAAAACGATTTTAAAAAGAAAAATTAATTAAAAATACTAAATTAAGTTGTAAAAATCTGAAAAAATACAAAAAAGTCCTAAATACTATGAAAAGCCTAGGAAAAATAAGCTGGTGATACCAGCTTATCCAATAAGCTACGAAATAAACAGAAAAGGCTTATGAGCTTATTGGGCCTAAGTGGTTATAAAGAATAATTGTTGCAAATTAAAACTGAAAAAGACCCAAGGGCGACTTGTAGTAGAGCGTGGTGTGTGGGACGTTTGAGTGTGAAGGGGGAGGTCTAGGGTTCGAACCTTGGCCTCCCTTTTTGATAAAAATAATTTTTTTTAATTTTTTTTAAAAACTTGTAAAACACTCTAAAATTAGCAAAATTAAAACAAAGCACTTTTTATAAAAAGCAAAAATAAGCAAGAAAAAGGGCAGTTTCTACTTTTTTTAAGCTAAGTCCTAAAGAGCTAACCGTTGGCTATTTTTAAGAGCAAATAAGCAAGAGAAAAAGGAAAATAAGCAAACACAAATGAGGTCCTATTTCTATTAAGCAATTGTAAGTAAAAATACGCACAAAAGATAAGGTTGATAAGCAGAAAAAGGCAATAAGCCAAATGGGCTAAAACTGCAGGCAAACCACCCTAGGGGTCAACTTTTAGGCTTAAAATTAAGCACTAAGAAGGATTCTAAAGGGCTTAAGGCTTATACTAGCTTAAAGCCTAGCCAAGTGGCTTTCTCAAAATGCAAAGAAAATGGAAATTGTAAAACAAATAAGCCAAGAAAAAGGGTTGTGAAGTAGGCTATTTGTATCAGCATGTGCTGATTTTACTTAAGAAAAAGGAGGCATTTGCAGGCCCAAAATAAGCTCAAAATTAAAAACTAAGTTCAAACAGATTTGGTTCACCACCAAGTGAGCTTATGCTCAAATTTTTCAAAAACTAAAAACTATTTTAAGGGTCTGATAAATTGAAATAAAAAAACTATTTTTACACTTAAAAAGTACTTGACAGAAATGACAATTTTTAAAGACATAAAAGAAAATTAAAAGGTTAACACTCTACTGCATAAAGACACTTAAATGGACACAAAAACAAGCTTTGCAAAGTGGTTTTGAAACCTTAATCAAAATGGGCACTTATGGACAAATTTTGCAAAATAGTTTTAGTCACCAATTAGAAAAACTTTAAAAATAATTTTAAAGACTTAAAAATTCTAAAAAATAGATGGAAAATAACTTAAAAATGCTTGCATAAAGTATCCAAGTGACCCAAGTGGATTTTTACCCACTTTTACCCATTTTGGCACCTTGTGCCAAACAACCCGCTAAAGGTTTAAAAAAAACACTTTAAACATATTATCAAAAGATTAAAGATTTAAGCAAATATTTTCAAAGACAGTTAGCAACTAAGCAAAGATAAGCAAAAAGCAATAATCAAAACTCAAAAATAAGCACTGAAATAAGCAAATGGAAATAAGCTGTTAACAAGGTATTAAAGATAGATTTGAGGTAAAACTCAAAGAAAAGACAAATAAGCAATAGAGAAAGACAATAAGCATAAAAAGCACATAAATAAGCAAGATAAGTAGTAAATAAGCAACCAATAAGCACTTGAATAGTAAAAATGACAAAATTTTTAAAGAGAGCTTACAAAAGGTCCTTATCTTTATGGCAATGAAATAAGCTCTTAACGGCTTATTAACTTATCCTAAATGCTTCCCATGAAGCACTAACCCAAGGCCATCCCTTATAAACCTTGCTCCTTTGCTTGCTTGACAGATTTTTTGGAATTTTTTTTGGATTTTTGACTTTTTTGACAAAAAATGAAACAAGCTTTGATATAAACTTTAATGACTTAAAAAGCATATATAAGAGCTTAAAACAGGTATTTAAATGACAATAAGCTTAAATGACAATATTTAAAGAAAACATGTAAGTTGCATAAAATTAAAGTTCAAGTATTTAAAAGACATGAATTAAAAGACAGTTAAATTAAATTTGCAATATATTAAAAAGTGGACAAATTTATGTACAAGCTTTTGACTTAAAACAAAAATTCGACCATCTAAAATAAACTAACTATGCCTATTTATACTAAAGTCTTGAGGTCTTCTTGTGCTTCTTCATAGAGAGAGCTTCAACTGGTTTGCTTGTTATGTGAGAGGGAAGTTAAAGTCCATCTTAGCCATTCATCTTTGCTTGGAGCCCAATCTTAAATCGTGTCCCTTGATTCTTTATCATTTTTCATCAACTAATAGGTATGAGGGGGATTGCCAGCATGTACATAAGCCTATGTGGGGTGTGGTGAGGGTTTGAGAGTGATGGTTTTGGCTAGTGCTACAGTAAATGAGGGATTGAGAGGGACAAGAGAGAAGGGGTTTTTAGGTGGGAAAGTTTGGTTTAGGGTGAAAGTTAAGTAAAATGGAAACTTTGGTCCTCCATCTTGTATACTTTGATTACATGGAAAGTCCTTTTAGTTGTTATGAGTTTTTGGGCTTGGTAAGAAAGGTCCCTCAGAGTTATATGTTGTGTTGCACAGTTGGTCCTTGTGGTGTATAATGGAGTTTTAAGGACTTGGAAACATTAGTCCCCCAATATGTATGGTTGATTTGCAAGAGTCGTCCTTTATGGCTAACGAAGTAAAAGGTTTAGGCTTAACAGATTTAAAAGGGAATTAGGCTTAGGATTGTTTTGGGCCCGTGATAGGAATAAATAAGGATTTGGGTCATTTCATTGATTTGGTCTTCATATAACAACTTAATGGGCTGACCCGACCCATTAGATGGGTATAGGTGGGCCCATTAAGTGTTTATTCGGTTTTGGCTTCGGCTTTGACCGTTGACTTTTTCTGAGTTGAGTTTGACTTTGACTTTTGTTGACTTTGGCTTTGACTTGACTTTGGCTTTTCCACGCCTTTCCATTCCAGGCTCGGTTTTGTCATTTTTGGATTTATTTTTCGTTCTTTTGTCGGATATCCGTTTCCTGCACAATATAAATGAAAACATACAAATACAATGTATTTTTGGTACTTTTTTGATCATTTAAGTCCGGTTTAAATGGAAAATGGTATGTGTAATTAAACACATACCAGGGGGTGACAGTGTAGAAAGGGCTATCACTACTGATGCTAGCTTAGTTGCAGCACATGACAATGATAACATTATTAGGACCCAGACCACAGCAATGCCTAATGTTGACATTCCTTAGGGAATGGATACAGGTGGCAGTCCCAGGTGCCAAGAAACTATAAGGGTGTTCTTGCTTAGACTAGGTCTGAGAGAGTACTTGAAAAGCCTAATGAACCACCTCTCCCAGAAGGTCACACATCTAGAAGTGGGGAGGGCAGCATGGAATATACTTTTGAAATGATGGACACTGTACCACCTACACCTCATTATTCACCTCTCACAGGAGGTTACACACCTAAAAGTGACGAGGGTAGTCTAAAACTGAAAGAATTAATGGCTATGTGCACAAAATTGTCAAAACAGGTGCTTGACTTGGAGAAAGAGAAGGATGCACAAGCTGTAGAGATCCTCAAACTAAATCAAAGAGTCAAGAAATTAGAAAGAAAGAGGAAGTCAAGCATCTCACACCCAAGAAGGAGGATATACAGGCAGGTTGAGTCTCCTGATGATGATTTAGATGAGGAGGATGCATCCGAACAAGGGAGGAAAAGTGACAAGATAAAGTCAATGTTCAAAGATAGTGACTTTGATGTACTTGATGATGATATGGAAAATGTTGAAAGAGAGACAGTTAATACTGCTACCACTGGAGTTAGTGTTGTTAGTACACCAGTTACTATTGCTGGTGTAGCTATTAGTACTGCTGAACCTAGAACACCTCCAACAACTGCTGCACCTGCATTTATAGATGAAGATCTTACCATTGCTCAGACTTTGGTAAAGATGAGGAGTGAGAAAGCAAAGAAAAAAGGAGTTGCTTTCAGAGATGTGGAAGAAACTCCGTGACTAACTTGATCAATTACAACACTTCAACCTCTTCCAACTATTGATCCAAAGACAAAGGTAAAGGTATACTGGTTGAAGAAGAACCTGAGAAACCAAAGAAAGTAAAAACAAGGGATCAAGGGTTAGCTCAAATTAAAAGTGATGCAGAGTTAGCTCAAAGATTACATGAGGAAGAGTTAGCAGAGTTGGACAGAGTACAAAAAGAAAAACAAAAGCAAGAAGAGGCTACTAATGCTGCTTTGGCTGAAGAGTTTGATGAAATTCAAGCCAGAATGGATGCTGATCATGAACTAGTTGTAAGACTAACACATGAAGAGCAAGAAAAATATACAATTAAAGAAAGGGCCACATTGTTAGTAGAATACTTTGAAAGAAGAAAGAAACAATTGGCAGCAGAAAGAGTAGAGGCAATTAGGAATAAACCACCTACAAGAGCTTAAGTCAGGAACATGATGATTACTTATCTCAAACATATGGGTAAGTACACTCATCAACAACTGAAGCATAAGACTTTAGAAGAACTTCAGAAGCTATACCCAAAGGAGCAGAAGTGGATTAATGACTTTAAGCCTATAGATTCTGAAGAAGATGGTAGCAATACAAAGAAAGCTGACAAAAGATAAAAAGAATTGCAGATTCAACTAGTAAGCAAAAGTCACCCAAGAAATCTAAGGTGATAAAAAAACAAGAATCTGCAAAAAGTAATAAAGAAGTAGCAGCAGACTATGAGCAAGAAAAGGAATAGTTGAGAATGTGGTTAGCAGTTGTTCCAGATAAAGATGAGACTGTAGATCCAGAGATTTTGTCTGTTAAGTATCCTATAGTTGATTGGGAATCTCAGAACTTAGGCAGTGTTGATATGGAGGATATTCATGTTTATAAGATAATTAGAGCAGATAAGAATACTAGTTATCACAAAACATTCGCTAGTATGCTAAGGAAATTTAATAGACAAGACTTAATGGATTTGCACAGATTGGTGATGAAAAGGTTTGAAGACAATACCCCAAAAGGTTATAATTTGTTACTTTAGGGAGATCTCAAGGTAATGTTTGAACCAAATGCTGAAGATGAAATTTGGAGTAATCAGCAAGATTGGACTCTAATTAGCTAGAAACTGTATGAAAATTGTAGAGTTCACTCATTGATGATGGATTGTACTTTGACCTGCTTCAACATGTTAGTAGAGAAAAGATATCCTCTTATCAAGGAAATGTTGAAGAAAATGATAAGCTGGAAGCTATAAGCTGAAGCTAAGAGTATAATGGCATTTGAGCTTCTCAAGTTTATTAAGTTACAGGTAGAAGAATGAAGAAGTGTTAGGATACATTCTCCTAGTGTTCAAGATACTGAAAATGAAGAAACTTGATGATTAACAAAGTGAATATCAAGTTTAGGGGAGGATTGTTGGGAATTATGAACTTCTACAACTTAATGTTGTTGATTCAACTTGATACTGCTGGTGATGGTTAGTGCCGTTGATGAAGATTAGTACTATTAGTTATATTAGTTAGTACTACCAGTATATTGTTAGTACTGCTAGTATAGTTAATACTATTAGTTAATAGTTAGTGCTGCTAGTCTTATATAGTTAGTACTGCTATTAT
>BQNB010036212.1:0-10165 GCA_026074375.1 Tanacetum coccineum
AGCTTATTGCTGAGAATGAGCATTTGAAACAGACCTATAAGCAACTTTATGACTCGATTAAACCAGCAAGTATTCGATCCAAAGAACAATGTGATGGGTTAATAAATCAAGTCAATCTAAATTCTGTGGAAATATCTAATTTAAATGCTAGTCTTCAGGAAAAAGTTTTGGTAATTACATCTCTCAAGGATGAATTAAGGAAACTTAAAGGAAAAGCTCTAGTTGATAATGTTGTTACGAAACACACTATTGATCCAGAGATGCTTAAGAATGATGTGGAACCAATAACCCTAAAATTGTTGAATAATAAGATAGCTCACTCTGCCTATATTAAGCACACTTAAGAAAAAGTTGTAGTTCTTAGGGATCTAGTTGAACATGTTAAAGCTAATTATACACTAGATCATCCCGTAGAATCTGCCTATAGGTATACTAAAATAATTCAGGATTTGCTTACAAACATCAGTAAAACCTGCCCTAGTATCAACAATTCTGGTGAAAAATTAGTGGTTGTGACCCTAAAGAACAAGTATAAAAGAGTTAGATTTACTAAGCCCGTCACATCCTCAGGAAACATAAACACAAAAATAGCTTCTTCATCGAACTTAGTTTCTAACAAACCTATGTTGTCTTCTACAGGAATAAACCCGTCTACTAGGGCTAGCAGATCACAGCCTTCAGGCAATACAAAAAAAGATAAGATTCAGCAAACACCAAGTAGTACTCAGAAGAATAAAGTAGAAGCCCACCCTAGGAAAGTTAAATCTAGTTTGAAAAATAAAGACTGTGTTGTTGTACCTAAAGGAACTGCTAATGTGCAACATTCCAAGCTTAATGTGAATTCTGAACTTAAATGTGTTAAGTGTAATGGTTGTATGCTTTCTGATAATCATGATTTATGTGTTATTGATTTTATCAATAATGTGAATGCTCGTGTAAAATCTAAATCTGTTAAGAAAAGTTCAAAGAGAAAAGTTTGGAAACCAACAGGAAAGGTGTTTACAAATATTGCATATATCTGGAGACCTACAGGTCGGACCTTCACTATAGTAGGAAATGCGTGCCCTTTAACTAGGATTACCACAACTGCTGAAGTGCCCCTTAGGAAACCAACTACTCTAGAAAGTGATACACCTAAGCCTGTCGTAACATTGGTTTACTCAAGGAAACCTAGGAAACCTAAAACAAATGTTCATGTTAGCAAATTTAAGGTTCTTAAAACTATATCTGCTAACAAAAAAGAACCCAGCAAATCTTGGGGATCCATAGTTTCCGATGTTCCATCTTCCTCTCTTGATGAATGTAGGTTATCCAAATTGTTCTCTGGTATTTGGACTTCGACTGCTCCAAGCATATGACCGGAGATCACTCTCAGCTCACCAACTTCGTCAATAAATTTTTGGGTACTGTCAAATTCGGAAATGATCACGTGGCAAAGATATTGGGATTATTAAATTGGGAGTGTTACGATTTTAAGGGTTTACTACGTAGAAGGACTTGGACACAACTTATTCTCCGTTGGGCAATTCTATGATTCGAACCTTGAAGTTGCTTTTCGTCAACACACCTGCTTCATTCGTAATCTAGAAGGTGTTGATCTATTGACTGGATCTCGCGACAACAATCTGTATACTCTGTCTCTTGGAGATATGATGGCGTCCTCTCCTATATGTCTCTTGTCAAAGGCCTTAAAGACTAAGTCCTGGCTATGGCATTGACGTCTGCCTCATCTGAACTTTGGTAAAATCAACCATTTAGCTAGACATGGTCTCGTTCGAGGTCTCCCTAAGCTAAAGTTTGAAAATGACCATCTATGTTCTGCATGTGCAATGGGCAAAAGCAAGAAGAAACCCCATAAACCTAAATCTAAAGACACCAACCAAGAAAAACTCTATCTTTTGCACATGGATCTTTGTGGACCAATGCGTGTCGCAAGTGTTAATGGAAAGAAGTACATCCTCGTCATTGTCGATGATTACTCTTAATTTACATGGGTTAAGTGCTTAAGGTCAAAAGATAAAGCTCTAGATTTCATAATCAAGTTTCTCAATATGATCCAAGTGCGGCTTAAAGTACCTGTCCAACGAATCAGAACAGATAATGGAACTAAATTTGTTAATCAAACTTTGCGTGAATATTATGAGAAGGTTGGCATCTCTCATGAAACATCTGTTGCTCGCTCTCCACAGCAAAATGGTGTCGTTGAAAGACGTAATTGTACGCTAATTGAAGCTGCCCGCACAATGTTGATTTATGCAAAAGCTCCGTTATTCTTTGCAGAAAGCATTGCCACTTGAATGTTACACCCAATAATCGTTCCCTCGTACGTATTCGTCATGGCAAAACACCATATGAGCTTCTACATAACAAACATCCCGACTTAATCGTTCTTCATGTATTAGGTGCACTCTGGCTATCGCCACATATGATAGTAAGAACTGGGTAATTTACAACCGAAGAGGCTGATATTGGTATTTTCATGGCTCCGCACCACAAAGAAAGCATTTTAATTTAAACCTGATGTACCAAACGTATTGTCAGAAACAAATCAATGTAGATCTATATGATCTACTGCGATGGCTTTTGAACACAGTAGTTCAGGACCCAGCGGCTTCAAGAATGGACTCCTGTAACAATCAGTTTCAGGACCGTACCAAACCCTCCTCCCTTAACACCATTTTACCACCTCAATAAGTGATTGGATCTTTTGTTTCAACCATTGTTTGATGAATTACTCACCCCTTCACCAAGTATTGATCACCCAGCCCCTGAAGTTATTGCTCTAATTGATTAAATAGTTGCTCCAGTTCCCACTGTATCAACCGGTTCACCATTCTCAACAACAGTTGACCAAGATGCACCATCACCTAGTAACTCTCAAACAACACCCCGAAACGTTAATCTCCCTATCCTTCCAACGATGTTGAGCGAATACAATCATGATTTAGATGTTGCACACATGAATAACGATTCATTCTTTGGTATTACAATTCCAGAAAACAATTCTGAAGCATCTTCTCCGGATGTTATTCCTACTGTTGTGCAAACTGCTGCTCCTTACTTAGAACACGTTACCAAATAGACCAAGGATCACCTTTAGACAACATCATTGGTGGAACTCAAAAGACCTGTTCACAAGACTCTAACTTCAAGAACAAGCCTTATTTTTGTTACTACGAGCCTTTCTCTCATCAGTTGAAGCCCAAATGAAACTTATAAAGACGCATTAACCAATCATGTTGGGATTGAAGCAATGCAAGAGGAGCTGAAATAAATTTGAGCGTCTTAAAGTTTAGTAACACTTTTCCTCATCCAGAAAAGTGATTGTGCTATTACTTATAAAATGGATCTACAAGGTGAAACTTGAATGAATTAAGGAGGAATTTCTCTAAGAACAATGCTCGTTTTGGTAGCTCCGTGGTTATCGTCAAGGAAGAGGGAATTGATTTTGAGAAATCCTTTGCTCCCATTGGGCTAGACTTTGATGCTATTGAATTAATTCCTCGCGCATATGCTTGCCCACGATATGAATATGGTTGTCTACACAAATGTATGTACAGATTGGCATTCTTGAATGACATTTTGCGCATAGAGGTTAATGTCAGTCAACGGAAACGGGTTTGTGATCCAGACCAATTGAATCATGTGTAATAAGCTTAATAGCTCTTATGGTTGAAACAAGCTCCTCGCGTATGGTACGATCTGTTGTCGAAGTTTCTACTTTCTTAGGAATTCTCTAAAGGAACCGTGGATCCCACATTATTCATAAGAAGACAAGCAAAGATATTCTCTTGGTCCGAAATCTATGTTGATGATGATAAATCTTTTGCAGGTTTACTACACTGAATTATTGTGACCAATTTTCCAAATAATGTTTCTCAGTTAAGATGTCGATGATCGGGCAAAATAATCATTTTTCTTAGGACTACAATTTTACAAAGTCCAAGGTTCTTTATAAATCTAAGTCTAAATATGCTCTCGAATCGTTTGAAAAAATAAGGTATGGAATCTAGTGACCCGGGATACTCCATGGTGTAGAATTCCAAACCTGTATGAAGATGACACAAGGGAAAGTCGTATAATCCTACACACTATCGTGGAATGAATGGCACCTTTATGTACTTACAGCTAGTAGAAACCATACCTATACATTTGATGTTATGCAGTGTGGCCCGTACAGCAAAGCCTACGAGAAGCACTTCTAAGCTGTAAAAAGAATCTTTAAATACTAAAGGAACCGCAAATCAGGGACACTTGTATCCAAAGGTTCTTCTATTCTCTAACAGCTTATGCAACGCTGAATCACGTTAGCGGGTTGCCAAGATACTAGACGAAGTACATCTAGAAGTATGCAATTATTGGGAGACAGACTTGTTAGTTGGTCATCAAAAAGGCAGAAAAGCATTGCGATATCTAGTACGCGAAGCCTGAATATATGCTATGTCTGGCCTGTTGTGGGCTCAAATCCTTTAGATGAGACACATGCTACCGACTATGGCCTTGGAACAATAAAATTTCTAATGTACTGTATAACAAAAGTGCAATGCCTTATGCTGCAACAACGTTCAACATTCTTGGAATCAAAAAGATATAGACAACAGATTCACTATCATAAAAGAGCAAGTAGAGATGAAGTTAGTAGAGCTATACTTTGTCAACAACGGAGTATCAGCTAGACTGACGATCTTCATTAAAAGCCCTAATCAGGAAAGAATTGAATTTCTTTATCAACAATGCTGGAATAGCGAAGTTTTACGCTTGAGACACTGAAACAGTTGGCAGATGAAGCTGAAGAATAGTGGTGCTACCTATTCTGATATCCTGTATAATATGTATATATTAAAAAACCATAAAAACTAAAAAGATTTTTTTCTTCATTTTCAAAAAAAAATTATAAAAACAAAATACAAAAATATAAAATATATAAAACCAAAGAAAAAATTAAAAAATGAGAAATATAAAAAGAGGTAATAATGGCATGTCTTCTGAAAATCGATAACATTTACAGTCTTTATAGAAATGTCACTCAATAATGATAAGCCTGTAAATAAGTTCGCGTATCAGAGCAGAAGTTCAAAAGTTTTTAAAACATGCCAAAATGGCTTGCTATTATTTCAGATAGCAACCCGGTCATCATCTTAAAGGCAAGTATTTCAAAAAGAAAACTTGACCTCTCAAACGAGAATTTATTCTCGAGCATGGTCTAACTTTATTGACCATAGCAAAGGCTTTGATGTTTACTCTTTGCAACACAATCGTGCTTCCAAAAGTACCATAAGTGTACAAGTCAGTGCACTTATGTGTTAAAATAAGAGAAATCTTATTTTGGTGTTTGTTTTTCAAAAAATATAATATGACTTCATCAGAAAATGCTTTTTTAGAGACATTTGACCACTCAAACAACGACTACAACTCTTTAAATAGAAAACGGGTCATTGTTTGAGGGGGAGAAAATGTCAAATATCTTCTTTATAAAAAAAATGTGCTTAAAGGGAAAAAGTTTTTAAACAATAACAGAATATCATTCTTTAAGGAAAGTTAATTAAGTTTAGCTTATGTGTGCCTTATATGTTATGTGTTTATGCCTTTAGGGAGTAAATGTGCAAATAAAGTTTTTTAGGTATGTTAGTTAAAAACATTAGGGACTATGTGTGCCAATTGTTAAACTATATTTGCCTAATAAACTTAATGGTAAAAAAAATAAAAGGAATAGGAAACCACAGGGGGTGAATGTGTCAAAAAAAAACATATTTTGTTTATAATATCACCACCCACATCGTCTCTTATCACACACACACACTTAAGAAATTTTTCCCACTCTCTCAAACCCTCATTCCTCATCCCTCACACGATCGTCATCCTCCAATCCATCATTCCAAGTTGATTTCAAGCCTAAGGTAAAACTAAAAAACCTGTTCTACACATCACATTCATCTCATACCTAGAAAGAATTTTGATTTCCACCATTTTTGATCTCGAAGAAACCAAATTTTTAATTAGGGTTTCACAACATCAAAAGTGTTCAAATATTCAAATTGTTTGAGGGGTTTTGATGATATTGGTGTGTAGAAGACTTGGCTAAAACAATTTTAAGTATGCTTAACATATGTATCAGATATGAGTGATTATGTGTTCGAGAAAATTGGGTTTATGAGAAATATTGTAAACACCTCATGGGTTTTGTGTTAGGGAGCTTAATACCACTTTCTTGAATATGTTTGTGTGTTCATATCACACTATTGTTTGTGGTTCTTTGATTGTATGTGCTAAAGTGTTTAAAAAATTGCTCGTTTTTGTTCTCTCTTGATTGTCTGTGACTTAAATGTTGTTATTTTAGTGCTTAAATGATATCTTTATCATATGTATGCTAATGGAACATGTGTGATTGATTAAAATGACTTGTTTGTGAAATGTTAACAATGAACCGAATAACTCGCTGTCTTTAGAAACCGAACAACTTACTCTGTTTTGGAACCGAACAACCAGTGTTAGTAGGAACCGAACAACTCTGCTGTTATAAAGAACCGAACAACTCTGTAGTTAGAAGGAACCGAACAACTCTAAAGTTAATAGGAACCGAATAACTCATTTGCTTATAAGGAACCGAACAACAACCGAACAACTCTGAAGTTAATAGGAACCGAACAACTCATTTGCTCATAAGGAACCGAACAACTCTGTAGTTAATAGTAACCGAACAACTAAATAGCAATAAGGAACCGAACAACTCATTTGTTAATAGGAACCGAACAACTTTATAGTTATAAGGAACCGAACAACTCATTTGCTAATAAGAACCAAACAACTCATGTGTTTCAAGGAACCAAACAACGTGACTTAAAGGAACCGAACAACTAGTTTATTAAGGAACATAAGAACTAGGTTTTCTTTTGAAGTCAGTCTTTGTTTCAATAGACCCAAAACACTTAAGATCAAATTTTTTATATAAAAGGCGATTTAGAAACTTAATTAGAGAGTTAATTAAACTTGGTTAATTATACACTCTAAAACAAGTTAAGTTAGCTTAAGTTGTCAGTCTTAAAAGGATCGATCTTAATAAGTGCAAAATGTCTTAAAGTTCCTAAATTCTTAAGAAACGTTCACATCATGATTCAACTTGACATACTCACTCAATAGGTATCTATAGTGTATTGTATAAAATTGGTTGTACATAAACTGTATTGACCCTATCTTAGCAGAATCATGGATACAACAAAAGCACATCAAAAGGGGTTGGATGATGCACTTGTCGCACCTAAAAACCATCTTAAGATCGGAAAATGCAATCAACGTCTTAGCCCAACTCTCAAATCCAATGAACCAACCATTCAAGTGGAATTAGACGCTTTGAAGCTCACTCCTTTCTACAACGCATTTGAGGTCTCTGCTGATGTTCCTGAAATTTACATGCAAGAGTTTTGGGCTACTGTCACCAAACATCATTTCTTACTCCGTTTCAAGATGAATGGCAAAAACAATACTGTTAATGTTGACAACTTCAGAGATATGCTCAAGATTTTCCCTAAACTCCCAGGCCAGAAATTTGAAGATCTTCATTTGAAGAAGAGATACTCTCTTTCATTAGAGATCTTGGACACACTGGTGAGATAAAGGTCTTATCTAATGTCAATGTTAATCACTTGCATCAACCATGGAGATCATTTACTGCCATCATTAATAAGTGTCTCACTGGAAAAACTATTGCTCTGGAAAGTCTTTGCCTATTACGAGTTCAAATCCTTTGAGGAATGTATCATAACAAGAATTTTGACTATGTTTACTTGCTGTGGGAAGACTTAGTGTATCAAGTGGAGAACAAGAATTGTAAAAAGAACAATGACATGTATTATCCACGTTTCACCAAAGTCATTGTAGACTACTTCATGGTAAAGGATCATGCAATACCAAGGAGAAACAAGATGTTTTGGCACTATGCCAGGGATGACTTCATGTTTACCACAATAAGAGTCATTTCTAAACATCAGGACACACATGTATACAACGCTATTCTCCCTCAGCACTTGACCAACCAAGCCATGTTGGAGTCAGAAGCCTACAAGACTTATCTTGCTTATGCTACTGGTGAGAAGATTCAAAAACCTAAATATGGCAAAAATAAAGCTGATTCTGAATCATCTCCTAAGAAGAAGACTGCTACCACTGCTAAAGATAAAAGACTCAAGACTTCAGCAAAGGCGGCCAAACCTGGCAAGAAGAAGCAACCTGCAAAGACATATAAAGCTAAAGGTCTAACAGTGCTATTTGAAGTTGCTTTAACAAAAGTTGATCAAATGAAGCTAGCCACAAAAAGAAGTCTGATAGAAACTCATAGCTCTCACGCCAGCGACTCAGGTGCAGATGAAGTAATTGGTAGTAAACTAGGGGTTCCTGATGTACCGACATATGGATCTGATGATGAGAAAATCTCTTGGAAATCCAGTGATAAAGAGGATGATGATGAAGTAGGCTTGAATGATAATGATGATGACAATGATGATGATGAAGACAATGATGATGATGATGCCGATGTTGATAATCAAGATGATGATGATCAAGAAAATGATGGTCAAGATGATGAAGATCAAGATGATGTTAATGAGCAGACTGATTCAGACAACGATGGTGATGACTTTGTTCATCCCAAGCTCTTAACTCAAGATCAAGAAGTAAGACATAATGAAGAAGAAAGTGATGAAGAAATTCAAGGTGCGAATGTTGAGGAAGAAGAGTTGGATGAAGAAGAGACAAATGATGAAGACGAAGTGAATGAATTATACAAGGACATGAACGTCAATATGGAAGGACGAGATATTGAAATGATAGATGCTCAACAGACTAACGTTCAAACTACTCAAGTAATAGAAGATACTTATGTGATCATAACTCCGATCAATCCTGAAGGTCAACAACAGAGTTCTTTTGTGTCATATGGCTTCGTTTCTAACATGCTCAACCCTAGTCTAGATACAGGTATTGATTCTATATTTAATCTTAACACCGAGTCAACTTCACTGATAGATGTTCCGGTTACTACTATTGTTGAGCCACCTCTTTTGTCTATAACAACTCTTCCTCCACCACCCACCCCTCTCATCACACATCTGCAACAAACACCAGTTCCTACACCAGTAACTGTTCCAAGCTCCCCCTACAAGATCTTCCTAATTTTGGCTCTTTATTCGGGTTTGACCATAGACTAAAAACTTTGGAAAAACACTTCTCAGAGTTCAATTAAACGAATCAATTTGCTTCAATGATTTCTTCAATTCCCGACATTGTTGATACATACCTTGCCAACAAGATGAATGAAGCCGTCAAAACAGCTGTTCAATTACAGTCAGACAAACTCAGAGATGAAGCTCAAGCCAAAAATGCAGACTTCCTCAATAAACATGATGACAACATAAAGAAAATAATCAAGGACCAAGTCAAAGAACAATTTAAGGAACAAGTCTTTAAGATTTTGATAAAAATTAAGAAGACTGTAAATGAACAACTTGAAGCTGAGGTTCTGACTCGGTCATCCAATGAATCTAAGTCATCTTATGCTGTAGCCACCAACCTATCTGAATTAGAGCTGAAGAAGATTCTCATAGACAAGATGAAAAGCAATAAGTCAATCCACAGATCTGATGAACAGAAGAATCTTTACAAAGCATTGGTTGACGCTTACAAAATTATCAAGCTCATACTTGACACTTATGGAGATAATGTTTCATTTAAAAGACGTTGAGATAATGAGGATAAAGACGAAGAACCCTCCACTGGATAAAATCGGGGGTCCAAAAGAAGAAGAGCGGGAAAAGAACCAGAGTCAACTAGTGCACCAAAGGAAAAGATCTCCAAGACAACTGGCAAGTCTACTGAAGGGTCCAAATCTCATCACAAGTCTGCTGGAGAGTCTGCTCAAGCAGAGGAGCCAAGGCACACTGCTAAAGATTTAGAAGAACCCGCACATCTGGAGTTTGAAACAGGAGTTACTAAAGATCAACCTGATAAAGAGACCTCTTAGCTTCCTGATTGGTTTCAGAAACCAGCAAAACCTCCTACTCCCGATCGTGATTGGAACAAGACTTTGCCTGATGCTCATGGACCTGTTCAACCTTGGCTAAGCTCTTTGGCCCAGATAGAAGATCCGTATAAGTCGTTTAATGAGCTGATGGAC
>BQNB010036212.1:17929-50304 GCA_026074375.1 Tanacetum coccineum
TAAATTTTGTGCTTAAGGATAAAAAGTGGGTATTGGTTTGAGTCTAGGTAAGTCTAGGTATTTCTGGGGTGTGTCTAAATGTATTATATTACGAAACGTAACCCTTTTACGTGACCAATAAAAATAAAATAAGCAAAGTTAATAATTATCTTCTTAATAACTATTTATTACTTGGTTGGTGTAAACCTTAATTTATTTGATGACCGTTTACATTAATTGATTATTTCTAGTCTACGCGATTTAGTTTAAAAGTACACAATAAAGATAGACGCGTATCGGGCCAAAATAAATAGTGACGAATAATAGGAGTCGTAAAATGACCTGAATTTGAGAAATCTTACAAAAGAAATCTTGCATTAATGAAAAAGGGTCTCATTAATACATATACTTAACATGCCTCATAAACCTAAGAAATCAAACAGCATTCAAGAAGAATCCAATAAACAAGTACGAAATGAAAATCAAAAGATAGACTCCATATGCAATCCTAAGGACTCTCTAGCCACTTTTAGCTTCAAAACCCTCAACGGTTAGTGAGAGTCATAGGTTTACGACACACAATTCAAGCTTCTCTTTAATTAATTACTGTGATTTATATAAAAATCAAAAAACAGGGCCAGGACAATTTAAGCTTAAACTTATTATACAGGCTAAACATGATTATTCGTTCCAAAACTAACCATACTCTAGGATGGTACGTATACCATATCCACGTTCCCAAAAGTCCGTCCTTAGTATAGGTAAGACTATTTACCACCGAAGTCAAAGTTATAGGTAAGAACATTACCCGAAGTCAAAGTCATAGGTAAGAACATTACCTGAAGTCATCATCACAAAGTAATGGGTAGGAACGTTACCCTCGGATCATATTTATAGCCATTTAGCACATAACATATAATAGCTACATAAAAGTCCATACGTCAATTAAAACCACATAATCACAACAATTAAAACATTTTAAAACATACTTTGCATTATTTACATCCCAAGAAAACATAGTAAAATGGGACTATGAAACTCACCTGATGTTCAGCTACTTGACAAAATCTTGCAATACCTATGCAAACTTCGAGAAGTTTGAAATGAAATGTTGATAGTACCTGCCAATCCTAAGAACAATTGTATCTTGGTTGGTGTCTTAGGTACTTTCTAATTTATCACTACTTCTATTTTACTAGGGTCCACGTGAAAACTACTATTGTTGACTACTTGCCCGAAGAAATGTACTTCTTGTAGCTGAATCTCACATTTAGACAAATTGGCAAACAACTACTCCTTCTTTAACAACTCCAACACAACCTTCAAATGTACTTCATGCTCCTCTTTAGACTTCGAGTATATAAGATTATTGTCAATGAACATAATGACAAATTTATCCAGATACAACTTTGCACACTGCACCGGTTTCATATACTAAGCTGATGCTATTTGGTCAACCCAAAAGGCGTAACCGTAGACTCAAAGTGTCCCTACCGCGTCCTAAATGCGGTCTTTGGAATACCTCTTCTCTGCTTATACTTCATCGCTCAGTCCGATGATAACCAAATCTGAAAAAATCTATCCTAAAGATTTAACTGACTGAATCTTGTAATGGATTCGAACAAGTCCGTCTGATCCATGGGGATTAAACCTAAGAAATCAAACAGCATTCAAGAAGAATCCAATAAACAAGTACGAAACGAAAATCAGAAGATAGACTCCATATGCAATCCTAAGGTCTCTCTAGCCACTTTTAGCTTCAAAACCCACAACGGTTGGTGAGAGTCATAGGTTTACGACACACAATTCAAGCTTTAAATAAATTACTATGATTATAAAAAAAACAAAACATGGCAGGACAGTTAAGCTAACTATTATACAGGCTAACATGTATTCGTCCAAAACAACCAAATCTAGGATGGAACGTATACCACGATCCAAGTCCTAAAGTCCGTCACAGTCATAGGTAAGAACATTACCCGAAGTCAAAGTCATAGGTAAGAACATTACCCGAAGTCAAAGTCACAAAGTAAAGGGTAGGAACGTTACCCCCGATCCAAAGTCATACCATTTAGCACATAACATATAATAGCTACATAAAAGTCCATGCGTCAAGTAAAACCACATAATCACAACAATTAAAACATTTCAAAACATACTTTGCATCATTTCCATCCAAAGAAAACATAGTAAAATGGGACAATGAAACTCACCTGGTGCTTAGCTACTTGACAGAATCTTGCACACAATTTAAACATAACAAAAACACAAGTTGCCAATGTAACAATCATATGATGGACTTCTAGACCTTATACTAAGTTTATAATCCTTTAAATACATCTTCCATATCATTTTCATACCATATATAACCTTAACCATTAACTTCTAATTTTTTAGTTTCCAGCAGAAATTTGTAGTCACTTTATGACCACAAATAAAATACTAAAACACCTAGTTGATGGTTCTCCTTACATCCTCTAGCTCTCTAATAAGTTGTGAGCTACTGTGATTTTTTAGAAAAAAAATAATATTAAGTGAAACTATTTTATAAAAATTCATCATTACAAAGTACTCAGATTCAGATCTGAACGCACACCAAAACGTTTGACGTCCTTAAAAATACTTAGAAATGTGGTTTAGGTTGCCTTCGAACTAGAGTTAATAGACACCTAAAATATGACCTCTGATTTTTGGCTAACCCTAATTTGAATTTAAGTAGGGGTTTTACTCCCCGAAATCATAACCAAATTGACTCCCGAATTTATATGTTTCACAACTATTCTTGCGGAAAATTATTTTGACTAACTTCTCTGTCTCAAAACCTTTCGGGCGTCTGACTTTTTGGAATCTGTAGACTCTCTGGACTATCAATGGACATAAGATTCAATAAAGAAAACGTTTTTATCATTAAGATACTTTTTTATTAGTTAAACCATTGCTCGGTATGTGCTAAATTTTACACATACCTTTTATACATAAAATCATGAGGAGTGGACCTCCTAAACGTACCAAAATGCACTATAAAATGCCATATGATTCGGTTTGTTTTTGTGTTATGTTATGTAGCATTGGGTACCGGCGATTTCACCACAAAAGGACGTAAACAAGTCAATATCGGCAATACCGCAGCCATGGGATTTGGAAAGATGCGCTGCGAAAAACCGAAGCCAAAGGCGTATTTATATTTTTCGGGCCAACCCGTACCCGTTTAACGGGCCGGGTCGGCCCGTTAAGTATCTATACCACATAACATAAGCCCAATAAACTTGGAGGGCCATTTCTGCCAACCCTCTCAAGCCGTATTAACCAAGGACGAGTTTTGCAAATGACCTATGTAACCTGGAGGGCTTAAACTGCCAATTTTCTAAAGTGATAAAACACTAGGACGTGTGGTGTAATTGATACACACACTTTGAGGGGGCAAAACTGCCAAGTGGGTAAACTATTTCCCTGTCTCTCTAATCCTTATTTCCCTGCCAATCAAAACCAAAGGCAACATCACGAAGTTCACCCTCCACTCTCTTTACCCTGCTACCTCACCAAAAGACTCATCATGGGTAACAACTTCCTCCCCTCCTCCATTACTACCACACACCCAATAATGATGGCCAAGATGGCCAATCATCACAAGAAACTCGAGCACAAATAAAGGGCTGGAGAATATGATACAAGGAAGCCACAATGGATCGTCTATGGATGGAAATGACTTTGGTGAACACTCTCACAAAACTAACACACCAGGAGGAATGCTCAGCTGCTATAAATTGGAGAAGCACAAGACATAGCAAAAAAAAACGGGAGATTAAATTGTATTTCAAGTAATTTTTGTTTCATTTCCATTTCCTTTTATTCAAGTATTGTATCATCACTTATTAAGTAATCAAGTTCAGTTATGATTATCTGATAAGGCCTTTTGATTTTCTAAGCTTTTCCTTATATATGTCTACAAATAGTATAAGCTATATAAGCTCTCAATTGTCTCTAAGCAATTGATTGAGCTTAAATGAGCTAATCTATATGAAATCAAAATCAGTAAATTTATAGTTGTTACTTTTGCTAAAATATTTGTGGGAAAGCAATTGGAAGTTGGATGTTGTGAAAGCCAAGAGGAATTTTACTCTAAGCTTATGTTATAAGCTGAGAGAGCTTGTAATGGTGCTATTAATTTGGTACCCTTTGTTCAGCTTATAGGGAATAGTATTTGTTTCATTATACTTTTCTTATGGTTCTTTATTTTTAGCTTTAAACTAAAATGCTTAGATTGCTTTTAGCTTAATTCAGTTAGCTTACTTATGTTTAAATAGTTGTTAATGAGCTTCTAATAATCTTGGTTATAAGTTTTTTTTCAGTAGTTTTCATTTTTAAAAGCTTAGGTTTAAAATCTGTCATTTTTAAGGGGTGTTTGGTTTAACTTGTTTTGACCTAAAAAAGTCAACCCCAATTGAGTAAAACATTTTGTGCAGCTGAGTTTCATAAAATAACAAGTTTTCAAAATGGGTTCAAAGTTTAGCTTGCATTTTTGTGGAAATTTTGGCTTATAGTAACTGTTCCTGCACCAGGGCACTTTTTGATTTAGAATAAGATAGCTTTTAGTGATATAGGAGCTTAGGGATTTGTGTGAGCTTATTTAGTGTTTGAACACACTCATTAGAGTGCATCTAGTGCAGCTGCAACCTCAAAGGTTGTCTGAAATTTGTCTTGTGCAAGTGCAAAATGCACCAAACTGTACAGTACTAACTAAAAAGTTAGTACTGCTGTCTTTGAGCTCAGATTTAGGTTAGCAAAAGTTGGATTTAGGATCTTAGATTTAGGAATTATTTAGAGTTCATGTAGCTAAATACAAATCTGCAATTGGTTTTCACTAAAAGTCCCTTTAGATTATCTGAATTTAAGCCCAAAGTGGGCAGTTTAAATCAGCTTATTTGCTATACCTACTGATGTCAGCAGCTTAAGTTAGTTTTTTAGAGCTTATAAGAGCTTTTCACCCATAAGCCCCTTCATTAAAGTTGTTCCCTATAAGCTGCTCTTCAACTTTGCTCTTTTGAGTTTTTGATTATTTGCACTTTTTCAATAAGCCCAATCATAGGGTCTGTTTGGTAATTAGTGCAAAGTTAAGGGTTACCCGTTTGTTCTTAGGTGTAAAATTTGAGATGTTTGCCCGCCTACCCTCTAGTCTCTTTTGTCCACCGTTGCCCCCTGTTCTTTTCAGTTTCTTTTTAATCTTTTTATTTTCTTTTTAATTTTAATACTTTTTAGGTTTAGATTTTAATTAATCGAATTACTTTTAATTAAGTTTATAAAAATTAGGGCTTTTATTTTTCTCATTTTTCTGCACCTTTTCTGCATTTAATGTTATTTTTATAAAAATTTTAGGATTAATATTTAATTTTATTTCATTATTTTTAAGTTTTTAATAGGTTTAAATCTTAGAAAATTCAAAAAAATAGAATAAGTTTCAGAAAAATACAAAAAAAAAATAGTTTTTAGTTTTAGAATTAATAGCTTTATTTTTATAAAAAGAAAAATTATTTTTAACTTTCTATTTTATTTTATTTTTTTATAGTTTTAAACTTAATTTTAAAAATAGGAATTTAGTCAAAAACAAATAAAAAAATAGTTTTTTAACTTTTTAATATTTAGATTTTTTTAACTTAAAAATTATTTTTCTAGTTTTTTAGGAATTTAATTGTACGTTTTATTTGCTTCCGGTTTTAATCAGTTTAAGCGTTTATTAACTTGATCATTTATTTGCTTGTTTCTAGTGACGTTGATAAAATCAATCCATGAATTTCTTTCCACATGCAAGCTTATAATCATCTTACCGTTAATGTAACCGTTAATTTCACGCCTCATTGGGGAAACGACCCGGGGATTCGACTTCCCGGTTTATTATAATTGAGAATTGAGAGATTTTTACTATTATATATCTATCTACGTATTTATATATAGTATAAGGATTTCTTGTGAACCAATTTTGGAGCCTGTTGCCGGGTGAGGCTGTGAACATGTTTATCGTTTCGTTTGCTTTTTGGGTTTGAATCTGTGAATATTTTCTTTTATAAAAAACATAAAAAAATACAAAAATATTTTTCATTTTCTTTTATTAGTATAATTATCAGATAAAAACCAAATAAAAAACCAAAAAATATAAAAACATTGTCCATAAAAAAAAATTCACCAAATTGGTATATTACCAAAATATAATTATTCTCAATGAGGGGTATTATCTTAATAACTTCGGTGACTTGTTGGTACCCAACTTCGAACAAAAGATTTTAAATAATTGCCATTTGTGTCTCTTACGACGTACGGCTCACCTTGAAACTTAACAAACTATAAAGTGGGTATAAGGAGGGTTGTTCCTAGGAACTACGACCCGAAAGGAGAAATAAGATTCGGTATTCTACTCCTACCGCCTACACTGTGTGTTTATCTTTTTAAGAGCTACCGTGAAGTAAGTAGGTTATTTGGTTTTAAGTTGTATTATTTGTTCGTTAAATAATAAATTGTGAAAGAAATGCATCGAAAAGCAAAAAAAAAAAAATTAGTGTAGATTTTCTTTTTCTATTTCTATTTTTGTGCATGCGCCTCGTTCTCAAAGCCCGTTAGACGGTCGACAACCACAAGTTCGACAAACTTCTGGTTGAATCATCCAATCTTGAGTAACCTGAGAACCCTCCATAGTTACGATGGCTGATAATGTACTATGGATGCCAATTGTCGAAGCCCCACCTGGGGGGGTTTTACGAGGATGCGACTAGTTATTCCGCCGAAATCACACGCCCGAATAACTTTGAGATCAAGCTTATGGTCTTCTGAATCTTGTCCAAAAACCAATGCAATTTTTTGGAAATATAAAGAAGAACCCACATGCTCACATCCGTTATTTCAACAAGATCACCTTCTACAATGAAGATACTGAACCGTACAAATTACCGTCGGTTAAACTTATGCTTTTCCCGTTTTCTCTCGATAGGGGCAGCCACGGATTTGGCTGGAAAAGAACCCCCTGTCGGTCGATTGAACATGGGATGATCTTGTTTCGTAATTTATTAACAAATTCTTCCCTTCCTCTAAAAAGACAAATCTCAGAATTGAATCACGAGATTGCAGCAAAATTTGATGAGACGTTTTATGAGGCTTGGGATCGTTTCAATGATCTTTTAAGGGGATGCCCTCATCATGGGTTTTCAGAATTGCATCAACTCGATACATTCTACAATTCCCTCAACTCAATTGATCAAGATTCATTGAACCTCTGCTGACCTTTTCGTCAGTAAGGTGGTAACTTCTTGGTCATACATGCCTTCGAAGAATGTTTACAAACATCTGAGTGCAAGTCTAAGGTACGTAACAAGAAACAAAGCTTCGTTTGTAGATTAAAATGAGTACATTGACTCTTCCAAACCCATAGCTAGAGTTCTCATTCTGAATGTTTGCTGAACTTCAAAGCATGGTTTTCATATTCTTCTCTCGGCTATTAATTCTGAAGGAAAGAACCTAAACCCCAGCTTACACCCCGTAAAATGCGGTTGAACAAAGTTGTGTGTAACTTGTGGGCGGGAGGTCCTTTCTTATCAAACTGTTCCAGCACACTTAATTAGCAACATTTACCGATGATCAATATTCTCTAGATGTAGTGTCCCAGCCGACTGCGGCTATTTCAACCAAGTAAATTCTGGTTAGCGACTCTCGATGGTCTCAAATATATTTCGACCTCCTGGTTTTTCCTCCCATTCAGATTCTCATGCAAATAAATTAAAACAATTTCAATCGAGGAAATAACTTTCAATCAAAACAGAGAAAACATCTTCAAAACCTAAGGTCAAGATTTTATCGAACTCCGGTCAATCATCAGTAGCTCATCAAGGTACCTGACTCCTAGCACACACGGTATGTGTCAAAAATAGATTTTGAAAGATATGTCACATAGACGAATGATGACAGTGGTTGAGAAACATGCAAACCCAAGGTCAAAACCTGCAATCCCAAATGGCAAATTTGACTGACTATGCTTTCAAAATTTGTTACTGCTTATACGAGCTTCTCTTTCGTTCTGGATCTATTTCTAGGTAACACTGTAAACCCTAAGGAAGATTTATAAGGTATCATTACTACCCGCTCGAAGTGGTGTTACCATCCAAGGACAGAAACAAGTTAATCCATTGACCGACGGTGACAAAGGACACGGGTGCCCCCCCTTCCATGCCTCAATAACGGATGCCACCGAGTCGTTCAACCTCCTGTTATTCAAATTCAGTCTCGTAATCCAAATCCTGAGCCCAATGTTGCTCCTGTTTGATTACTCCATGTTCCTTAAGCTATCAATTCAATTTCCCACAAGAAGAAATGATGAAAGGGCAAGGAAAAAGCTATCGACCAAATCAAGAAATTCTATGAAATCTTTAGAGACATTTGAGTTTCGAAGGAAATTAGCTTTAACGATGCCTTGATGCTCATGCCTAAATTTGCTTAACTTTAAAAACTGTTGATGGAACTGGAAACAAGAAAAAATTGAGCGAATTGGCCAAAAGAACTCTTTGATATGAGAAACTGTTCAGCATGGTCTATCCTCAACAAGTTACCAAGAAACTTGGAGACCGCTGGGCGATTTCTGATTCCATGTGAATTTACGGGGATTACTACATGCCATACTCATTTGGTACGATTGGGTATGCTGAGCATAAATCTCATGCCTTATTCTGATATGGAACAATCTATTTTCCTGAATTGACCTCCGACTTGCATAGACCACTAGATCTGCTCGACCGTTCAATCGCTGTAACCGATCGGTATTATCGTGAAGATGTCTCTTGTTTAAATGTGGGAAAATTTCCAATTTCCAGCTGACCTTGTAGTTGTTGATTTTGACCAGACCCCCGTGTACCTTTATTTCGGGCGATGTATCTTGACCTGACAATCCAGTCCTATGCTTTGATAGATGTTTATGAAGGTGAGATTACCCTCGTGTTGGCAAAAGGAAGCCTATCACATTCAATCTGGACAAACTTCACAAGATTACACAGCTGATTACACCCCTTATGACGGTAAACAAAATCGAACGTCATTGATATGGCTTTGTGATGTGTATTCTCAAGAGGTCCTAGGATTTAAACGCGTGATCTGCGTTGTGGCTCAATCACACTCCTTATGTTGAGTCCTATTGTTTTTTACTTTGGCTTCTCCAAAACTGACCCTTTCTAGGGGACTTGTCGATTCTCTTTTATGCGATAGAAGCTAGATTCGTTTCGTGCTCTAGAAGATGATCAACTTCATCTGAAGTTGATCCAACTTTATCTGGATCCTCGAGGGGGACATCTTGCTTCTAGAAGCAATTGTTGAACAGTGAACCACCACCCACTCCTCCCAAAATCAAGAACAATATATGCCTGGAGTAAGGTAAGAGCTCAATCTCTGTGAAGCTAAATCTTCCGTTGATTGAAACTCCCGAGGTTGACTCAAGGACTGCCTACCCCTATCTTGAGTACGCATTTTTTAGAATGGTGACGACAAGTGCTGTCATAATGCTAAAGACTTAAAAGATGAGGAAAAGGAATCTCTTCTCAAGGTTCTCAAGTACCAACATAGCGAGCTATCGCTTGAAATCTTGATATAAAGGGTGTTACCCAGAATTTTGTACTCACAAAATATTTATTGGACGAGGACTACGAACCATCTGTGCGAAAGTCAGGAAGGTAAACCAAAAAATCCACTGACATTATCCAAGAAGGAGTTGAATAACCTCCTGACGACTGGATTGATTTACCCCATCTCTGACAGCTCCTTTGGTAAGCCAGGTACACTTGTGTACCTAAAAAAGGAGGCTATGACCTTAGTCAATCTACGAATGATGAGAATGTACTAATTCCTAATCGATTGGTCACGGGATGGCTTGAGTATGTATTGTTACAGGAAAGCTTAATGACGTCCACCGGAAAGATCACTTCCACATTGCCTTTCATGGACAAATGCTCGATAAGGTCTAGACGAGGAAAAGAATAATACTGTTCCTCGTGGCATTATATCAGGGTTATTTTCAGATCCCAATTGACCCAAAAGATCATGAAAGACAACCTTTTACTTGTCCATACGGAACTTTCGCCTATCGTGCTATGCTCTTTTGGGCTATGTAAGCATCCTGGCACGTTCTTCCAACGATGTATGATCGGCAATCTTCCATGATTATGATTGAAAAAACGATGACAGTAGTATTTATGGATGACTTTTCGGTCTTCTGGGGACTCTTTCTCTACGTGCTGATATCACCATTTGGAAAAGATGTTGAAACGGTTGTGATGACACCAATTTGTCTTTAAACTGGGAAGAGAGCATTTTATGGTTTTATATGTGAAGGAAGGCATTATTCCTTCGATTTTTCCCTTGCTTTTTTTTTTTTTCTCCTTTTCTCTTTAGGACACTATCAAATTTCTATAGTCGGGACTTTGAGGTTGATAGAGCTAAGTCGAAGTAATAGCTAAAACTCACCAATCATAGACTTCTGTCAAAGGTGTCCGTAGTTTCCTTGGCAACGAAGGTTTTTACCCGACGTGATTCTTTCAGGACTTCTCAAAAATCTGCCTCGTCCTATGACTCATTTGCTTGAGAAAGAGACTCCATTTTTTCTTCTCTGAGGAGTGTATCAATTCCTTTAATACACTCAAAAGAAAATTGACTGAGGCTTCGATCTTAAATTGCTTCCCTCCGACTTGGGACTTGCCCTTTGAACTGAATGTGCGACGCTAGCGACTTCGCAATTGGGCTTGTCCTCGGGCCAAATAAAAAAACAAGCATTTCCAACATATTACATTTATGCTAGCAAGAATGTATGAACGAAGGCTCAAACTTAATACACTCACTACCGAAAAGGATTTTATTGTTGTTAGTGTATGCCTTTGTGAAATTTCGTGTCAATCTTGTGATGTCCAAAAGCATAAGTAGTTACTGACATTTTGCCATCAAGTATCTCTTTGCCTGAAGAAGGATGCTAAGCTAAGACCATGCGGTGGATCTTTATTGCTCCAAGAATTTGATATTGAAATTTGAGACAAAAAAGCGAGCTCGAGAATCTCGCCGCCGATCATTTGCTAGACGAAAATCCGCATCAAGACTAAACTCTTGAGAATAAGAAATCAATGAAGCATTTCCTCGCTCGAAACTCTTGTTCTATTGTTCTTCAAGGTCAAAGTACCCATGGTTTGCCGATTTTGCAAACTCACCATGCGGGGAATTTTGTTATCAAGGGGAATGACATCCAACAAAAAAAGAAATTCTTACAAGGATGTCCAAGCATTATTTCTGGGATTGGATGGATCCCTTCATGTTTTTAAAAAAACTGTGTTGATCAAGTAATAAGCGTTGGTTTCTGGGCAAGAAGCTGTTAGACATTCTCAAAGCTTGCCACAGTTTGACTTCTGGGGGACACTATGGTGCATATACTCAACAGCAAGAAAAGTCTTTCTTCGATTCAGGATTTCTATTGCCCACAATCTACAACGGATGCACCTATGACTTTGTCACATGTGACATTGTCAACGTCAAGGAAAAATTATCGCAACGTGCATGAGATGCCACAAAACTCCATCAAGATTTTGCGAAATCTTTGACATTTTCTGGGGCATTGAATTTTTCATGGGCCATTCTCTCTTCAAGAGGGAACAGTACATTACATCTGTGGCTGTTTTACTTATCAAAAATGGGTTGTAAGCAAAATCCCGGATCCCACCAATGATGCCCGAGTTGTTTGCAATTTTTTTTAAAACTCTCTTTTCTCGATTTGGTGCCCCCCGAGCTAATACATAAGTTGATTCGCGAGAAACTCGCACTTTGCTATATGATCAGTTTACAAAGGTCAATGCTTACAGTACGGAGTCACTCATCGTCTCTCCACCGCCTTCATCACCCACAAACAAGTGGGCAAGAGAGGTGTCAAATCGTAGGTTTTATAGCGTATTATGAGAAACCGTGGGAGATAACCGTTGCTCCTGGTCGGACAAACTAGATGATGCACTATGGGCTTTCCGCACAGCTTACAAAACACCCATCGGGTGTACTCCATATAAGCTTGTGTATGGAAAGGCATGTCATCTACCGATCGAGTTAGAGCATAAAGCCTACTGGGCCCTCAAGCATACAAATTTTGTAATGTTCAGTGCGGGTGATTACGATGAAAGTTCAACGAATGAATAAATGAACTTCGTGATCTAAGCCTACGAAAACTCTTTAATTATAAGAGAAAACCAGAGGATCCACGATGGCTAAGATCAAAAACCGCGTTTTCAACGTGGTGATCGTGTCTCCTTTTCAACTTAGATTGAAGAAATTTTCTCCTGGCAAATTGAAATCCCGTTGGTTGGACCATTCACCAATGTTCTAAGTATTGCCTTATGGCATATATCTGGCGAGTTAGCTCATACTCCTTGGGGCCACACTTTAAAGTGAGATGGTCCATCGGATAAAACACTAATTTTGAGGGCGGACATACCACGAGGTCCTTTCTTCTTCTTGTCCCCGGATCTCCAGACCGTTCCCCTATGGACAATAAATTTCGGCGAGGACTGGGTCAAGGTCGGGACCTCTAAACACAGCGGCTTCGTGGGTAGGCACCCCATGCTTATCAGTAGTAATAAATAAGTGTTTTTGTGTGAGAAGGCTTTCATTTTCCATTACCCGTGTTTTGTCCATGTTTCGTGTGCTTTGTGTTGTATGTCCAGGATTTCCCGGTTTGTGAAGACTCTCGTGCTTGCAGTATCCCACAAGAGTTTCACATCCTCAGCTTCATTTTGGGAATCCAGTATCCAATTAAGCGACTAACATGTTATCTTTTTGCACACCATCCTAAACGGCCTTAGTTATACGTAGGAGCCCCTTTGAAACATCTGAGGACTGGATGTTTAGAAAAAATAATATTAAGTGGAACTATTTTATAAAAATTCATCATTACAAAGTACTCAGATTCAGATCTGAACGCACACTAAAAAGTTTGACGTCCTTAAAAATACTTAGAAAATGTTTTAAGGTTATCCCTTCGAACTAGAGTTAATAGAAACCTAAAATATGACCTCTGATTTTTGGCTAACCCTAATTTGAATTTAAGTAGGGGTTTTACTCCCCGAAATCATACCCAAATCTGACGACAGAAATGTTTTTCTTGTTTTCAACAATACTTTTTTGCCAAAATTTTTTGAATACTCTCGAACCTCAAAACCTTTCGGGCCTGACTTTTTGGAAACTAGACTCTCTGGATTTATCAATGGACATAAGATTCATAAAGAAAAACGTTTTTATCATTAAGATAACTTCAGTTAAACACTGCTTGGTATGTGCTTAATTACACATACCTTTTATACATAAAATCGACCCTAAACGACCAAAAACGCACATAAAATGCCAAAGATCTGTTTGTTTTTGTGTTTGTACTGTGCAGGTACCGGATATCACACAAAAGGACGAAAAAAAGTCAAATCGCTAAACCGAGCTTATGATTTGGAAGAGCTTGGCGAACAAAGAAGCGAAGGCTTTTCGTATTTATATTTTTCGGGCCCACCCGTACGCCGTTTAACGGGCATTTTTTGTCTGATAGGGTCAGCGTCGTTAAGTTCATATACCTAAATAACATAAGGCCAAATAACTTGGAGGGCCCTATTTTCTGCCAACCCTCTTAAGCTGTATTAACCAAGGACGAGTTTTGCAAATGACCTATGTAACCTGGAGGGCTTAAACTGCCAATTTTCTAAAGTGATAAAACACTAGGACGTGTGGTGTAATTGATACACACACTTTGAGGGGGCAAAACTGCCAAGTGGGTAAACTCTTTCCCTGTCTCTCTCAAACTCACTTTCCCGCCATCAAAACCCAAGGCAACATCACGAGTTCACCCCCACCTCTTTACCCTGCTACCTCACCAAAAACCAATGGGTAACAACTCCTCCCCTCCTCCTAAACTACACCATCAAACACCTCAATAATAAAGATTGCCAGCTGGTCTTAATCTCACAAGGAAAACTTTAGAGCAACAAATAATGGGCTGAGATTATGAACTAAGAAGCATCAATGGAAGTCTCAATGGCCTGGAATTGTCTTTTGGTGAACAACTTCTCATAAACTAACACACAGGGAGGATATGCACTAGCTGCTATATAATTGGAGAAGCACTAAGACCTTACACACGACGGGGAGATTAAATTGTATTTCAAGTAATTTTTGTTTCATTTCCATTTCCTTTTATTCAAGTATTGTATCCATCCTTATTAATCAATCAAAGTTCAGTTATATTATCTTATAAGTCCCTTTGATTTTCTAAGCTTTTTCCTTAAATCTGTCTCAAATAAGCTATAAGCTCTCATAAGCTCTCAATTGTCGTCTAAGACAATTGATTGGGCTTAATATGAGCTTAATCATATATTGAAATCCTAACAATCAGTAAAACTTTATAGTTGTTACTTTTGCTAAAATAATTTGTGAAGCTATTGGAAGTTGGGGGGCGGGATGTTGTGGAAAGCCAAGAGGACTTTTACTCTCAGCTTATTTATAAGCTGAGAGAGCTTGTAGCTGCCATTAAATTGGTACCCTTTGTTCAGCTAAGGGAATAGTAAGTGTTCATTTACTTTTCTTTGTTCTTTAATTTTTAGCTTAAACTGCTTAGATCTGCTTTTAGCTTAATTCAGTAGCTTAATTATGTTTAAATAAGTTGTTAAGAGCTTCTAATAATCTGGTTAATAAAGTTTTTTTTCAGTAGTTTTCATTTTTAAAAGCTTAGGTTTAAAATCTGTCATTTTTAAGGGGTGTTTGGTTTAACTTGTTTTGACCTAAAAAAAGTAAACCCAATTGAGTAAGACATTTTGTGCAGCTGTTTTCTAATAATAACCAAGTTTTCAAAATGGGTTCAAAGTTTAGCTTGCATTTTTGTGGAAATTTTGGCTTATAGTAACTGTTCCTGCACCAGGGCACTTTTTGATTTAGAATAAGATAGCTTTTAGTGATATAGGAGCTTAGGGATTTGTGTGAGCTTATTTAGTGTTTGAACACACTCATTAGAGTGCATCTAGTGCAGCTGCAACCTCAAAGGTTGTCTGAAATTTGTCTTGTGCAAGTGCAAAATTGCTTCCTAGCAGTCTAACTTAAAAGTTGGTAACTCTGCTGTCTTTGAGCTCAGATTTAGGTTTGAGCAAAAGTTGGATTTAGGATCTTAGATTTAGGAATTATTTAGAGTTCATGTAGCTAAATACAAATCTGCAATTGGTTTTCACTAAAAGTCCCTTTAGATTATCTGAATTTAAGCCCAAAGTGGGCAGTTTAAATCAGCTTATTTGCTATACCTACTGATGTCAGCAGCTTAAGTTAGTTTTTTAGAGCTTATAAGAGCTTTTCACCCATAAGCCCCTTCATTAAAGTTGTTCCCTATAAGCTGCTCTTCAACTTTGCTCTTTTGAGTTTTTGATTATTTGCACTTTTTCAATAAGCCCAATCATAGGGTCTGTTTGGTAATTAGTGCAAAGTTAAGGGTTACCCGTTTGTTCTTAGGTGTAAAATTTGAGATGTTTGCCCGCCTACCCTCTAGTCTCTTTTGTCCACCGTTGCCCCCTGTTCTTTTCAGTTTCTTTTTAATCTTTTTATTTTCTTTTTAATTTTAATACTTTTTAGGTTTAGATTTTAATTAATCGAATTACTTTTAATTAAGTTTATAAAAATTAGGGCTTTTATTTTTCTCATTTTTCTGCACCTTTTCTGCATTTAATGTTATTTTTATAAAAATTTTAGGATTAATATTTAATTTTATTTCATTATTTTTAAGTTTTTAATAGGTTTAAATCTTAGAAAATTCAAAAAAAATAGAATAAGTTTCAGAAAAATACAAAAAAATAGTTTTTAGTTTTAGAATTAATAGCTTTATTTTTATAAAAAGAAAAATTATTTTTATAACTTTTCAATTTTAATTTTAATTTTTATAGTTTTAAACTTAATTTTAAAAATAGGAATTTAAGTTCAAAAATAAAATAAAAAAATAGTTTTCTTAACTTTTATAATATTCTAGATTTTTCTAAACTTAAAAATTATTTTTCTAGATTTTTAGGATTTAATTGTCACGTTTATTTGCTTCCGGTTAATCGTTTAAGCGTTTAACTTGATTTTATTTGCTTGTTTCTAGTAGACGTAGATAAAACCAATCATAATTTCTTTCCCATTCAAGCACTAATCATCTTACCGTTAATGTAACCGTCAATTTCACGCCTCATTGGGGAAACGACCCGGGGATTCGACTTCCCGGTTTATTATAATTGAGAATTGAGAGATTTTTACTATTATATATCTATCTACGTATTTATATATATAGTATAAGATTTCACCAATCAATTTTTGGCGCCGTTGCCGGGGAGGCTGTGATACCGATTTTCGTTACGTTTGACAAATTGTGTTTGAATCTGTGAATATTTTCTTTTATAAAAAAACATAAAAAAAAATACAAAAATATTTTTCATTTTCTTTTATTAGTATAATTATCAGATAAAAACCAAAGAAAAAACCAAAAATATAAAAACATTGTCCATAAAAAAAGAAATAAAATTCACAAATTGGTAAAATACCAAAATATAATATTCTCAACTGAGGTATTATCATAATAACTTCCGGTGAACTTGTTGGTTCCCAACTCGAACAAAAGATTTAAAAACTTGCCTTTTGTGTCACTTGCGAGGTACGGCTCACCTTTGAAAGTTAAACAAACTATAAGAGGGGTATAAGGAGGGTTGTTCCAACGAACTACGACCCGAAAGGAGAAATAAGCTTCGCGCTATCCCTCTCCTCCGCTCCTTTGTGAGTTTTTCTTTCGAAGAGCTACCGTGAAGCTTGCTGATTATCAGGTTTAAGTTGTCTTATCATTTTGTCCGTTAAAATAAATTGTGAATTAATTGAAAAACCAAAAATAATCTTCTTTTTCTTCATATCATTTAATTCTTTTCTTATCCATCTTTATGTTTAATTCTTATGACGTCATTCGATTATCGTTTGAATCCGATTTACGCGATTAAAGAATGCTCGACTTGTGGAGTTTTGTACACTGCAGACTTTTGTTGTTCAAAAAAGGGTCTTGAAGACAAGATTCTTATTCCTAAACCCCCTCAAAATTGTGCAAGGTGTGCAAGGTGTGGAACCCCGGTCGATGGTCCGTGTTGTCAAGGATGTGCTCTTTTACGAAAGGAATTTAAGGAAAATTTGTTTACATATTGTGTGGAAAATGAATTTTTAAAAGACCTTCAAGATACTGAGTCGTCCGATGACAATACCAACGTTGTTAATGCTCCTCGAGAGCCAATCGTTGTCAATCAGGACCCCGGTGAAAATTCCTCACCAAGTCCTCCACACATTGACCATTGTTGTCACGAGTGCGGTGATATTGTTGATTGTATCTTTTGACGACACAATCCCAATTACCTAAATATTTCCCTTATACCAACTTACACCAATACTCCCTAACCTAAAACCAACCATTCCCCATCCCCCCACACCCCCCAATCATCTCCCCATCCCCCCACTCCCCTAAAATCCCCCCCCATACATAAACTACCAATCCCCCCCATAATTTCATCCCCATCCACTCATCTAAATAAAAACAATACCCTTAATCCCCATTCCCCCCCCCACCCATAAACCCAACTACCAAACACCCTCCACACCTATAATCCCCCCACCACCCCCCCCACCCCCAACTAAAACACTATCCAACAACTATCTAACATAATTTACTCAACACCAAACCCTAACCTCATACCCCACCAAAACTAACCTAAATAACCACACTTCCCCCCATAAACCCACCCCCAAATAAACAAAACCCCCCCAACCCTCTACTAAAACCCCCCCACACAAATAATATCCCAATCTCTTACCCATCCCCAAACCCAATACCCCCCAATCCATCCTCACAACACCATCTCCCCCCAACATACATCAAACCCAACAAAATTAAATCCCCTAACCCCCTCCACACTACCCAACACCCACAACCCCCCATACCCCATCTCAAAACCAACACCCCCACTCAACATTCCCCCAATTCCTCCCAACTATCAAAATATCACCTAACACCCCCCTCCTTCCTCCTCCTTTCTCCAACCTCCCCTCTCCGCTTCACTCACTCACATTTCCTCAACCCCAAATCACCTCATCATCATCTCCCCCACCCAATCACTCCCCCTATAAACCCACTCTTCCCCTTCAACACAACCTACATTTTTTTCCCCCTCCCACCAATTCCCCACAACTCCCCTCATTCCCTCCTACCACCTAACTACTATCTTCCCAATACCCCACCCCTATCTACCCTCTTTACACCTCCCCCCATATATCATATTCCAAAATATCCCCACCCCCCCACCCAACAACCACACACCCCATCCCCAAATCTCAAATAATAACCCCAACCCCTCATCAACAAAAATATATATTCCCTCATCACCCACTTAATCTTTTCACCACTATAATATCATCCAACCCCCACCCTCATAATCTCATACCTCTATCTTATTATTCACAATAATCCCCTCCTCATCCCTTCAAATCATCATCAAAACAATACACCAACCACTTACCCACCCAACTATCCACAATAATCCCTACCCAAAAACATTGTGACATGTGTCATCAACCTCTCACCACCCCACCCGTGACAACCTCCCTGAATTTTATCTAACTACTTTTGCTCCTCAGTCACTGATGTGCCCCCAAAACATACCATCCATGAGTGTTCTGTGTTGTGCTGACCGCCCAACACTCGCCTCCTAGACACTGTACGTGCCGACATTCCCTCAATTAGTCAATGCAAACTCATCTCAACTACTATTCACCTTTACTTTTATTCTCCATACAACTGCAATTCAATGAAATCACACAACACCACACATTGTAAACTTCACCTCCATAGACTACCATGTAGCCTCCCTCGTCACACCTAAAACCCTCTCTATACGTTTATCAACTACACTAACTACACTGAATCATTGTTGTACATGTCACCCACATCAACATTAAAATCACAAATTACAACTCATAATATTGTCCACACAGAATCACAATATATCTCACTCAATTCCATCTAAATCTTCAGAGAGTCACTACACACAATATTATAACTCTACACTCCTACGCACACAGTCAAATCCATGTCCTCCTATCTCGTGTCAATATTGCCACAGATGTTAACACAACTCATATCCTATGTACTAAATCTGCTTTGGACGATCTATGCCAATACACAAATCCCCTTGCTAATTCCCCTCTCCATTATCTATCTCCATACAAGAGCCTTCTAACCAAAGCGACGTTCGTTGTCATCGCCCACACTCATTTCCATAACTCGATATCATAAGACTTTAGTCACATTTGTAAATAAAGACACCTGATCTCACTTTATTCTTACCACTCACTAAAAACACTGCACAACCTTCTAATTACAGAGATCCCCTATTAAGACCTACCCTTCAGTTAGATCCTACATGCTACTAGATCAGTCCACTCTCTGCACACTAATTAGCATAAGTCAGCTCTGCTTTTGCCCAAAACCTAACGCACCATAGATACGTCCCCACGAGACTCTTAAATTCAAATTCTCTCCCACACTGTCAATTCTTGAATCTCATCGCCACAAACCCCTGTCTTACTCCCCCCATATTGTCCGCCCGCCATGATACCTTGTCTGATGTTAGACGCTGTAGCTACATCATATAACACCTCACCGCCACTGCGCGCGCGTATGAGTGCATTCTCCCCACACGAACAACATTATATCAGAGATCTACAGTTAATAATACCACCTTAACAATTGATTAAGAAGTCTTCTTGCTCTCCATATAACCAATCCTACGTATAAATACCACATGGTTAAATATTTTACTGATGTGTATGTGAATCGCTCACTTCGTAAACTTATTGATGTGACGATCAAATCAACCTATCTCGATAACTCCCCGCCTCCAACCCATTCTCAATTCCAAACTTTGTTCGATGTCATTGACTCTCCCACTAGTCTGCAATCAACCTTTTACACTGTATCTAATGTCCACTCTACAACAAGCTTGCCATTTCACTCTCGCCATGTAGCTATCCGCTTGTTCGCAAACGCTGATGACTCTCTGTGTCTGCTGTAGCTGTAAGGCGCGGAGGGTCATGACTAAGTCGATTTGATTTGATGCACTGCTGCAGCTCAGATAGGATATCCGCTCTAACGATCCCGAATGTGTTGTAACGCTCCTCAGAAATGTGATTCTTGGAGCCAATAGTACTCTCACGCACAGAAAATTGAGAAGAATTTTGATGTAGAAACAATTGTCTATAAACTCGTAACTAAGTGTATTTGTGTCTCACAGTTTGGACTTTCTCAAGGGCTAAGATGCATGCGAATAGTGACTGTAGAGAGATCGAGTTGGGCGGTTATTTGTGTGAGTGCCCTTATCCTAGTTGCCTGTGTGCAACGTCTACCAGCTGTAGGCTAAGCTTTCACGAATATCTAGATCTCATTGACATTTAAAATGTTGCATTCTTCATGAGTGAGAGGAACAATATAAAGTGAAAGTAGTACGAGAGTGCGATGATGGCTTTTTCGACCATACTCTGTTAGAGTGAAAACTCTTGTGGTAAATCGTCGTCGCTTCGAATCCACTTACTACCTAGTTTCCTGTCAATCACAACTACGTAAAACATGTTTCTAGAAAACGCTACAAAATAGACTAACTAGAAGTCTGTATCAAGCTCTGCTCGAAGGATTTGTGCCGATATGATTAGCATTAATCATCGGCTGATAGCTAACCTGATGAAATAAGATGTGAATGAAGAATGAAAGATTCGCGCTGATAAAATGCCCGGAAGTGGATATGTGTGAAATTGATGTGCCGATGGGTAGGCATACACATTTGATTATATGGACAGTGTAATAGAGAGTTTCTTGATATTCCTGACGTCGCGCTGAAACGTCGAGGTGGGTCGCTTACAAAACTTAGATAGACTCGTGTCGTTTGATAACTGCAGAAGGATTTGTGTGTGTTGTGATATGCTCCATGGACAAGCGGCCTGGTTAGCGGTCGGGTGTTCAAAATAAGATCACTTAATCCTTATGTCGCAATATGGAAGAATGGGGTTAGTATGTGGTTTTCTTGCCACTACTGCTAAGCATCTAAGCGAGAGGTGGGATTTGTTCGGATACTAGATGAAAGCTCAGTGTCGAGTTGGTGTGTCTGATTATCTAGTGACGCGCGGAGATACGGCTTCAAAGTCGAAGTAGGTGTGTTGACGTAAGGAAATATTCGACGGCATCGAACATACCTTAAACCTAAGGCGATGAATACGTGAACAAGAATTCTCTTTGCTGCGTTTAGCTTGTTAGGATACTCAAATTGTTGTTCAGCGACCACGACGGCCGTTCTGTCGGCCCAACACCATGAAATTACTAAACAATAGAAGTGGAGAGGGAAAGATAGCGTTGAGTCTTAAATAAGATTCCCTTGATTCGTTCACCCGCAAAGCTACGTCATGATGTAATGTGTTAGAAAAGAGTAAGTTTTAAGTAAGAAGATGTCAGTTAATAAATCAGGGGGACATAGCCTCCTAAGGCTGAATAGATGTTAACTTCACTAAGCTTCGGACAGCAAAGGCCCTGTGGGGCTACAAAAGAAAGGCACTAATGCTTTTTATGTTGCAAGCAATATCTCTTGGAAATTTGCTTTGATATAAGTTCGGATGGATAGATTTTTTAGATTTATTAAAAGAATCAATGTAGCGAAGATAAATGGTTTTAAGCGTATAAAAGGGCTAGGAGTATAAGCAAAAGCAAGATAAAAGCCTTTAACAATCCTCAATATATAAGTATAAGCTCTACTAAAATCTAGATAACTAGAATTCTAAGGGACCAGAAATCTGCCTATAAGATGGCCGAAAACAGAGCTTCGGGGGGCTAGGCTGCTTACTTTAACCGTGCAAATTTGATTCCCTTCCCTTTTTGCCGGGAGCGGACAACTATCAAAAAAGGAAACTGGCCAAAAAAAAGGACCTCCTACTACGCCACGGGAACTAGAACAAAAGTAGGGAGATGGATCCTCCTGCACGCTCGAAGGAACAAAGACCAACAGTTGCATTTGACCGAGTTAAAGCAGGCAGATCCAGCAATCCTGGGGTATCTTGTGACCAACAAAGTGAAGCTTGCATATCGCGGCACTAGCACACGGTAAGTACCAATCCAAAGCAGTATTCACCCTAAAGTTATAGAGTGGTCCTTCTTCACAGTAGTACCCTCTTTTACTATTTTGGAAGCTACTCTCTTGCTTTACGTTAGTAGATTAGAAACTGGCTTTAGACCCACAATATTAATGCAGCTCATTTAAACCATATGAATTGTAACAACTCATTTAAACTATAAGTTGTAACATACTTTTAATATTAATTTAGTTTTTTTTTAAATTGTAACAAACGATTTAAAATCACCTCCCCCCTTCCAAATCTCTACTAACTATATTAAAACATTTTGCCTATTTCAAGATATTAATTGGTTTCTAAGCTTTATTTGGCCAAACATACACACTTTTGTATATAACGTCATTACAAAAAGAACATGATTGGCTCGAACAAAACTATAGTTTTCAAACCTTTGGATAATCGTACGGGTCACTTACATCTATTTGGAAAAGTCTCAAGGGTTTTAGCCGTACAATAGCAACGTACTTTCGGTTTTGTTCCATGTTGGTACGTGAACTTTTTTTGTTCCACTTAATGTAACGAACTTTCAAGTTTTGTGTTAATTTTCACCAACTTGACCGGCAACCGGGAAAAAAGTTTTGTGTTAATTTTCACCAACTTAACGAACTTTCTAATGTTCCATTTTGATACGTGAACTTTTTCTAATATTCCGTTTTGGTACGTGAACTTTTTTCTAATGTTCTGTTTTTGTACGTGAACTTTTTCTAATGTTCCGTTTTGGTACGTGAACTTTTTCTAATGTTCCGTTAAGTGGACCATAAATGTAGCTCATTCCGGTAAAACAAGTTTTACTGTGCAAATTAACACGAAACTTGAAAGTTCGTTACATTAAGTGGAACAAAAAAAAGTTCACGTACCAACATGGAACCAAACCAAAAGTACGTTGCTATTGTACGGCTAAAACCCTTGAGACTTTTCCAAATAGATGTAAGTGACCCGTACGATTATCCAAAGGTTTGAAAACTATAGTTTTGTTCGAGCCAATCATGTTCTTTTTGTAATGACGTCTATTTTAACTTATGTTTGAAAGATGTTACTTATGTTCCTTTCTTTCGTTTGAATTTTATGTTTATTTGGGTATACAAATGTGTAGATTGGAACTCCATATTACTTAAAGTTATTTTAATTAAAATTTGTCATTCTTTCGTAATTTTATTATTAGAAAAAAACGTATAAATGAATAACAATGAATAACATTTTCTTGCCATAAAATTTAGTTACCAGGTACCCGCCGCTGCATTGCGCGGGTACCCGTCTATACTTCTTTAAAAGTCTATATTTAAGATAGCATGAAAACCTGATCAAATTAGCGAATAATCTTCCTAGAGTTTATGCTTTGTTGTTGATTTCTTGTTGTGGATGAGTGGATGACGATCTGTGTTTATAACAACCCAAGAATTTTCATCAACCTATTTTACTATTATCACAATTATACGAGGAATTTTTTTGCTTTATTATATTACTTGCATTGTCAATATCTCAGTATGTCATGTAACTTACATAACTACAGTAGACGAGCTCACGCAACCTATCTATGGCAATCCTGTCTTCATATATGTCAAGCAAATATCATAAAATGTCAAGTCAAATATCTTAATATCCTTATTACAAAGTACATTATTCCTATAATGTACCATTCGCAACGTTATATCAAAATGGGCTTTAAACCGTTATCGTATACCTCTAAACCCTAATTCCATAAAAGATTAATATCTAAAGAGAATGTACAAGCTACTAAAGCATAGGTACAAGTAACATAACATATCATATGAATATACATTCCCTTCAAAGAAAGGTACAAGTCTTTTAAAGCTCAATATACAAGTCATTAATGCACGATATCTAAAATAGCCGTTCTACCTCCGTTTTACCTCTAATTTCTTCACCACCACTCCTGTGCAAGCTACTACACTCAATATACAATGTGTAAACCCTAATTATTCTATTCATAAGCTTTCATACACATTTTACACTCAAAACCCTAATTCAAAAGTCAGAAACCCTAACCCGAGCAAAATAGTAAATCATGACCCGTTTCTTGGTTTTTATCCATCATAACCCTAAACCAACACTCAAATAAGTTGAAATAACTTATTTTACAATCATATCAATCCTATTCAATCATTATTTCATCATTACTTCATCATTTTACTTCACTTGTACGTAAAACATATCCTAGAAACCCTAAATGTACCTAATTGGTTCATTTAACCCGTTTACTCGTTTTAAACCATTCTAATCCCAAATAACCAACCAAGGGCCATTATAAACTCATAAAATGAGTTTACAAATCATTATCTATCATTAACTTGGCAATGTGCAAGAAATCAAAGCCTAGAAAACCTTAACGAATCCAGAAAACCCTAATTATGCCCTAATTGTAACTTTGACCCGTTTTCTCAATTTCAACCCATTATAACTTAAACCAACGACCAAACTTCATTGATAATACTTTATATAAGCCCTAGGATTTGTATTCCATCATTCCTAATCAAGAGTATGCAAAATATAAGCCAAGAAAGTCAAGAAAACCCTAAACGAGCCCTAGTTGAACCCGTACTCCCATTTCTTCATTTCTAATCCGTTTTAACCCAAACGAATTGCTAATCTTTGCTAATTACTTTAATCCCAGACCTTAATAACCTATTTCATCTATCCTTAATCATTATAAACACAATGTACCTTGGAAAGACTCTTGAAAACTATGCCGAGCCCAAAACAGACCCGCACCCCATTTTTGGCTTCTTTAACCCATTTTAGCCCTAACCATGTGCAAGGAACTTGCATAAACTCCTTCTAGACACCTTGTAGCAGCTCACCCACCTATGAACTACTCTTGTCGAAATTAAAGGCACATGGCCTTCTTTTTGCTCCAATCAGCCGCGAACACCCAAACACCCCTAAAAACCTTCCACCTTGCAATCCTACCACCTCTAGACCTCAAGACTCATCATGTAGCTTCAACACATCACCCCCTAGCTGTTACACACGTCCTATATCAGATTCATAAGCTTCCTTAGTCATCTATGCTTCATTTGGGTATAAATAGGAGCCTTATGTGTTCATTTCAACTCGCACCACATCTCTTCTCTCTCAAACCCAATTGGCAGCAATAATTTGCTCCCTTATGATCCTAGGATCATTAAAGAAGTTCAAGAAGCGAATCCCTAAAGTATTGAAGCCTCGGAGTAAAGATACAAGGCGTACGAGTGGAAATACTACCCGAAACGACCCATTTCCACCATTTTTGATCATTGAAGCTCAAACCCAGGTTTTGAATGTTCTACTTCTGCTACTACACCCTTATAATGTTCATATGATCCTAAATATACTCTTGTTAAAGTTTCATAACTCAATTCATGCTCATTTTCCATTTTGATCCAAAACCGTACACCCGAAACCCTAATTTCGCGTTTTTCTTAAAACTAAATGTTATAATGATTAAATATTGTTATAATCTATCCTAACATGCTTAACTAATATTAATATAACCACTTTATTGATTAATGAAGGAATTTGAACTTAAAACCCACGCGTTTACATTTTGAAACCCTAATATGACCCGTTTTACTTACTAGCTTAACGAATCGTTATTTTAAACTTGTGTTGCGTTAAATCTTCATATTTTAGTTTATTATAACTTATAAATGTCTAATGAAATGTTAAAATAAGCTTGCATGGCAATTTGGACATGTTTTGTAATTATAATCCATGCAAGGGGTATATATCGTAACTTTTAGAAACTTATAACTAAAAGGACTAAAAGTGTCATTTTATCAAAGTTATAACTCCAGGGATCTATTATGTCACTTTTCAAAGTCCAAGGTTTACTTGGTATATCTTTCAAAGTTGAAGGACCAAAGTCGTAAAAATGCAAACCCTAGGGGTCTACTTGCAATTTTCCAAACCCCAGGGTCTAAAATGTAACATTTTGAAAAAGTATAAAATCATGTTTAAAACCTTACCAGACATAACTTTAATAAACGCTTGACGTGCTTAACATTTCCAGATATTGAATAAAACGCTTAAAACCGATCATCCGGAAGCTATATTGTACCACAATACTAGGGAGCTTCATATTAAGAGGTTTCATCTTGGTATTACGTTCTGACTGAGTTGTTGGGTTTACGATTTAAAGTGCCCTAGCTCCTCAAACGTTTACTGAATGACTTCTGAATTATGATGGCTCGAACGGTGATACAATAATTCCAAACTCTTCAATCAAACTCATAACTCTTAAAACTAAAGTACAATCTTCCTAAGACTTGACATATTCTACTCAGGTTGTGTGACGTGGCTGTTTACTATCATTTGCTATATCAACCTTCCCTGTTAAGATTATGATAAGGTCGTCAGCTTTCATTTTGGAATATTTATTACATCTACATATCAGGTGAAGTTCATAACCTCGCCTTTACTTATTTTACATGTTTTATAAACTCGCGAGGGGGATACATGCTTGTTACAAACTCTTTTACATACTCATTTATCTTATAACAATGTGATTACTTTTCAAAGACTTAATGAATTCATAATCTCACATATCTTATAAACCCGTGACACCTACTATAAAATCATGAATGCAAGTGTTATGCTAAACTATATGCTATCCTGATATATTATTTCCTAGGTACATGGAAATAACTATTTGGGTAGTATCTCCCAATATCTCTTTAGTATCTCTGTGGGTAATATCTTCTAGTATCTCTTTGGGTAATATCTCCCAATATCTCTTAAATATTTATTTGGGTAATATCTCCCAATATCTCTTTAATATCTCTTTATGTGATTCATGAGTTTAAGGTGATAATACTGTTCACTATGACAATAATGTTCTTCATAACGATTATTCCTGCAATACCAACATTTCCAATTATGATAACTTGTATTTAACTATTACATTTCAAACCTATGAATTTCACTAAACCTTTGTGTTGACTTTTTAGCATGTTTATCTCAGGTAATTGAGCAAGTTGCGGTACGGAGTGGCATGGACTCAAAGGTGGCTGAACTGTTATCATTCAAACATGAAGTTTTAGATTTTGGGACCTGCATTTTGTAAAAAACTCTAATTATAATGAATGATAACTAAATTTTTCCAACAACGTCTCTTTTAAAGTTGTTTTCTATGATTATGATTGTTGTATCCATGAAGTAATACCCCAGATTAGCTTCCGCTGCTATATTGTAAAAATGGGGGTGTTACAGATTGGTATCAGCGCCATGGTTATAGAGAACAAGGTCAAAACCTTAACTATAACCACATTTCATTTTTCAGCCATCAAAGTCCTCCGTGCCACTACATTCCGGAACAAGTAAGTAAAGATACATATCTATTATACTATTACATAAATAACTTATGTTATTTACAAACTGGGTTGTTATCAGAACGATGTCTTCTCCCAACCACTCTACTTCCGATATTGAGGATGCTTTTTCCTCTATGAATATTCTTAACTATACTTCGGTCTCATCGGATTATTTCCCAGCTTCATCAGGAAGCAGTTCTTTTAACTCTTCGGAAAACTCTACAGATAATATGATCCCACCAGTATTCTCATCTTTCTACAATAATCCTTGTTTGAAGGACGTACAAGCATTTTATGCTAAGGAATACCTATGTACAACACCGATCCTATTACTTCACCCGCTATATTACTCCATCTACATAATACCACCATCACTACTATTTGAACCTCGATATTTTCTAATGTTCCTGAAGAACTATTACCACCTAAGAAGCGAATATGTTCCTCATCTTCTTCCTCAACTACGTTATCTAATTCATCCTGGAATCAAACTGTGATTTTGGTATCACCATCTTCCTCAGTTTATACTCCTACCCCCACCTCAGATATTTGAAAATAGGAAAATGTTCAATTAAATGTATCTGAAACATCATAGGGACGAAATCGAAGAAATTTATTAATACATAATTAAACTCTATCTTCACCACATCGAGAAATAAGGAAGGACGTGATTGATAGAAAGATCAAAAACGAAGAATGTGACTAACTAAAGACTGAACTTAAGAAAATCCGTACTCAGATCATCAAACTTCAAAAGAGGCGGTTAGGGAAATGGTATAAAAAAAAAAGATTTTCTTTGCTCACTATAGAAATTTCCGATCCTTGACGAATCATGAGAAAATCCAAGCTCGTCACCAAACAAATCAAGAAGATCTTTAGGATGTCATCTACCACTCAAAATCCATTAACTCTTAAACAAGTTAAACTTTATCCTAAGCCAACCAGATGTGTGGTATAAATAAAAACTCTTGGTCAACTCTGACTTGTACAAAGTAAAAGGCAAGTATTTATAAAGGCAATCCCGTTTTTTACCTTATTGTTTCCAACTTATCTCTCTCTTCCATCATCATCTCCATCATTTGTATCATTATCTCCGTCTTAATGAATCATACCATAACCTCTAAGTGCTTTAGCATCATATTCTCTTACTTTTTAAAACTTATGATGTCATTCTTATTACGTGTTATCTTATGTGGATAGGATGCCTCCTAAAAGGACGTCAACATCCGAAACACCAGCCATAACTTTGGATGCCATCCGGCAACTGACTGTTGATTTTACTACAGCCCTGGAAGCACAGACTGCTACCATGGCAAGTGCTAGTAATCTTATTGGAACTCCTTCAGTAAAAACGGGAAACTACAAAGAGTTTATCAGCTGTCAACCTTTCTGCTTTAATGGTACGGAAGGAGCAGTAGGCCTTATTCGCTGGTTTGAACGAACCGAATCAGTATTCTCTCAAAGCAGATGTGCTGAGGAAAATAAAGTAACATTTGCTACAGGTACTTTAACAGACGATGCCTTATCCTGGTGGAATGCATATGCCCAACCTATGGGAATAGAGCAAGCTAATCGAACCACCTGGACTGAGTTAAAAAGGCTTCTGACAAACAAGTATTGTCCCCGGACTGAGATCAGAAAAATGGAAGAAGAACTGTACAATTTGAGTGTAAAGGGAAATGATCTTAAACCTTATGTTAGAAGATTCCAAGAATTAACCACCTTGTGTCCAAATATGGTGCCAAACAATGAGAAACTCTTGGAAGCTTTTATCGAAGGTCTACCTCGAAGCATTGAAGGAAACGTTACTGCCTCGAAACCTCAAACTATGGTAAAAGCCATCAACATATCCCAAGGTTAATGGATCAGAATAATAAAACGTATACTATGCAAGAAACCAATGATCATAAACGAAAAACTAGAAGATAATAGAATACCAACGCCAACAACAACTACCCCAAATACCACAACAATAGTAACCACTTTCAACAATCGCAAAAATGACAACAACCAAAATAACCACAACAACACCACCAGTAATGATGATACCACCACCACCAGAATAGAAAACAAGAACCTGTAGGACTTATCCACCCAAAAAAAACCATGGAAAACCTTCCTTCAGTGTAAAAGTGCACCCTGCATCACACAGGAGATTGCACTGTCAAGTGTTCCCGAACTTCAACATAGTGTGGTCATCAGACCGAAACTGCGAGACAAAAGATCACCGATGAACAACCTTGAGGATATTCAACTCTCATCACAATCTTCTTCAATCTAAAAACCCCAATCATCAATCCTCGTCGTCTGTTAATTTTATTCTACTACAAGATACTTAGCATAAGTATCAACTCTTTTTCATATGTGAAGTTCGTATGTAAAGTTATACATGAAATAATAAAGTGATGATTCCGTTACATCTTGTTATCTAATGATATCAAAACTCGACATCGTTTGTCAAATTCTACTATTTCTATTATGTTCAAACTCTAAATACTCTCCTCATACCTTTGCAACATAAATTTTCATCCTCGATTATATGGGCGTCAATACAATCAACATCTGAATATTATCTAACAATTCATTTTCTACACATTACCATATTGTGTTTTTATGCTTAGGTAAGACGATTTATGATCATCTTATTGAAATGAATTAGGTCACTTCTTTATTTGAATAAGGAAATTATAAATCCCTGAACTATGAATTTATAAATTCTCAGTTACAAGGAGTTGGACGCTTCTTTTTGTAAGTGACTAATTATAAATAAGTAGGCTTAAGTATATAACATACGTACAAACAAGTTTCTTTCAATCCATTTGTATAAACAATCCCTTAATCATTATTATTACCTTCATTATTACCTTCATCATCTGTTCATTTCAAAAATCTATATCTCACATGATTAGAAACACTCTCAAATTCATAATCATTCCTTGAGATCACTCATTCCATGATCTCTGTATTCTAAAAAATTTCTATATTCTGTAACGTAATAACAAGGAAACACACAAGAATCTATGCAATATCAAATGATTTCAATACACTAGGTTATGAAATTTGTGAAAGACTTGTGATAGTATTCTTATTTGATGTTGACTTTTAGAAGTTAATGAATAACGATTCCTTACGATCTGGGTAGCACAACGTATTCCATCCACCCAGATTCTACCAGAATCTAGAGAAATTCTATTGACTGTCACCAAGAGGTATGATCTTGAAAATAAGTAGACGTGTGAAAAGAAGTAATTATAATTATGGTACGTAACATAATTATAAATGCATCACACACGTGAACTTGTAACCTTGATTAGCCTAACTTAAATCTATTCAATTCAACTTTTAGCTAAATCTCGGGACGAGATTTCTGTAAGGGGTGGAGACTATAACAACCCAAGAATTTTCATCAACCTATTTTACTATTATCACAATTATACGGGGAAATTTTTCGCTTTATTACATTACTTATATATCTCAGTATGTCATAACTAAAGTAGACAAGCTCACGCAACCTATCTATGGCAATCCTGTCTTCATATATGTCAAGCAAATATCATAAAATGTCAAGTCAATATCTTAATATCCTTATTACAAAGTACATTATTCCTATAATGTAATATTCGCAACGTTATATCAAAATGGGCTTTAAACCGTTATCGTATACCTCTAAACCCTAATTCCATAAAAGATTAATATCTAAAGAGAATGTACAAGCTACTAAAGCATAGGTACAAGTAACATAACATATCATATGAATATACATTCCCTCCAAAGAAAGATACAAGTCTTTCAAAGCTCAATATACAAGTCATTAATGCACGATATCCAAAATAGCCGTTCTACCTCCGTTTTTCACCACCACTCCTGTGCAAGCTACTACACTCAATATACAATGTGTAAACCCTAATTATTCTATTCATAAGCTTTCATACATATTTTACACTCAAAACCCTAATTCAAAAGTCAGAAACCCTAACCTAAGCAAAATAGAAAATCATGACCCGTTTCTTGGTTTTTATCCATCATAACCCTAAACCAACACTCAAATAAGTTGAAATAAGTTATTTTACAATCATATCAATCCTATTCAATCATTATTTCATCATTACTTCATCATTTTACTTCACTTGTACGTAAAACATATCCTAGAAACCCTAAATGTACCTAATTGGTTCATCTAACCCGTTTACTCGTTTTAAACCATTCTAATCCCAAATAACCAACCATGGGCCATTATAAACTCATAAAATGAGTTTAAAAATCATTATCTATCATTAACTTGGCAATGTGCAAGAAATCAAAGCCTAGAAAACCTTAACGAATCCAGAAAACCCTAATTATGCCCTAATTGTAACTTTGACCCGTTTTCTTAATTTCAACCCATTATAACTTAAACTAATGACCAAAATACATTGATAATACTTTATATAAGCCCTAGGATTTGTATTCCATCATTCCTAATGATAAGTATGCAAAATATAAGCTAAGAAAGTCAAGAAAACCCTAAACGAGCCTTAGTTGAACCCGTACTCCCATTTCTTCATTTCTAATCCATTTTAACCCAAAAGAATTGCTAATCTTTGCTAATTACTTTAATCCCAGACCTTAATAACCTATTTCATCATTCCTTAATCATATATAACACAATGTACCTTGTTAAAACCTTTGAAGAACCCGTCAAACCCAAAATAGACCCGGATTGCTTCTATGACCATTTTAACCCCACTAAATTGCTACAATGTACAAATGACCACCCAAGAACTCTTCTAGAAACATTCAAGAAGCTTATGCACCTACTTAGACCAATCCTTGGTCAAAATTAAGAGCACATGGTTCCTTGTTTCTTCTAGT
>BQNB010036213.1:0-50303 GCA_026074375.1 Tanacetum coccineum
TTCTTTTCCATTTTATCGTGAATATGTATTATGAAGTGTGAAATATTTGTTGGATCTTAAGTGGATGTGATGTGATTGAAGTTGTGGTCTTGTATGCAATTCACGTTCATGGGATTTTACACGTCTATGATTAAAACCGATAAGTGAATTAACGGGATTTTACAAAATCAATAGATAAACCGTGAATGAATAATCGATTGATGTTAAGGTGTGTTTGTTGAATGATTAGTCCTTTTAAGTCCTTTTGTTTGTTGTTTGATTTGATGTTTTGTTAGGTTTATACAATGATTAATAGATTCCCAAATTCGATCAAATACAACCTGATGCGCGGATCGACCTTCGCGGTAAGGTCGAATTTTTTTTCCAGGAAATTAGGTTTTCAAAACAAGGGTTTTCAATAGACGAAACGCAGTGTCTTTAGACAAAACGCAGTCAATTCTTGAGACAAAACGCAACCAAGAAATGAAATGGACAGAGTCTCCCCTAGGCAAAACGCAATAAGGGTCTTCAATTAGGCAAAACGCAAAGGAAAATCTCAACCTGTAAAATCAACCAAAACGCAGAAGCAAAACACAGAGGCAAAACGCAATAACCAAAACGCAGAGCCAAAACGCAATCAAGAACACCCCTTCAGTTAGTCAAAACGCAGCCAAGAAAAAATCATCAAACTTTCTTGAAAGCTACGAAATGATGTTAAAACCATCTAGTAATGATGTAAGGGATAGTTCTAAGCCCGAAAGTACAAATCTTTAACACCTTTAACCACAAACAAAGATCAAACTTTGATTTTCTTGGTATATTTTTCGAACCAAAAAAAAACAACCCAGCCCACGAATTTTGATTATTTTGAACCACAAATCAAACATCAATCCCCCTTAAAGCTTGATACCAATTATAGGATCCCCGTATAACACTTCACTTCATATAACAAACCACGAATCATCAAGAAAAATAGATAAATGAGTGAGATGATTTAGAGAGGATAAGAGGAGCGAAGAGTTGAAAGAAATAGAGAAAGAAGAAAATGGAATTTTTATTAATGAACCAACTCCCTTTTCCAAAGAGGAAAAGTTACTTATATACCCCGACACATTAAGTGACGTCCGAGATATTTGACTAGGACCCGGGCTAGGGTTTTGCTTGGGATTAAACCCGAAACATATACAATATTAGATTAACTATCGAGCCCGATTCCTGATACTTTCCTATTACAACGTTAACTAATTGATTGACCGAGACTAAAATACATAATGGACGAACTTCATGTTCGACTCAATATTTTGAGGCTAACACATTCACATGTTGGAGGATCAAGTAATTATTGGGGAGACTTCCTTGTCCTTTGCTTTGGATGTAGCTCATATCCGCGTCCAAAGACTTAAGGGAAATGCTATGGCTTGCCGCCTGTCTCTTACAGGTGTTATGGTTCCGTTACTTGAGCCTTTATCTGCTAAGAGCTTAAATGGAGAAGCAAGTACCTCTGGGATTCCGGCAACAGCTGTGACTACTGCTCTATCTACCACTTTTGTTCAAGCCAACCCCGTCCCTCCGGAACCATCTACTGAAGTTCCTCCTTCTCCGAGGATTGTGTTTGAACAGGAGGAGTTAGATACTACGCCGGAGCGTGCTTCCGTTCCGTAGGCTTGTGGTTTTTGTTGTCGTATCTTTGTACCGCGGTCGTGTGTGACCCTTTTGTAGCGGTTTGTTTGTATTAAACACTTGTTAGGTTATATCCTTGTATAACCGTTGTATAACACTTAACAATTTTATGGTTTGTTAACATGTTTTGTTGCTATCTTTTAATATCACTGTTATACGTTTGTGATGATAGTCTTGGTTGAATATTTGTGGGTCATTCTCCCGGTACTGGGCTTGTAATCCTCTTATGTACATGAGTTAATTGGTAGGTTTCTCATCCTTTTATTATGCGGAATAATAACTTGTTTTTATGGGGTCATGCCCCTTTGTGTGCGCGTCTTACCAAACAATATGTAAATAACTTTGCGAAGTAAAAAATAGAATCTGAAAAAAAGTTGTGAAGGTAGCTAAGCTTCATGTTTTATTGAATTAATTAAAAGGCATTACATAATAAATAGAAATTCAAGTACTTCCCTTCCGTAAGGAGGGTGTTTGACATATCATGATGTAACAATTTCTGAGGTTGCGGACATTCCAAGTTCGCGGAAGATGCTTTCCATTGCGGTCCTGAGCTTGTATGCTCCGTTGCCCAGTGCTTCGATTACTTCGTACGGTCCTTCCTATTTTGGACTGAGCTTTCCGCTATCTTTTGCATGGTTGGCCTCGTTGTTCCGGTACACCAGATCTCCAGGATTAAAACTTGTGTTGCGGACTTTGGAGTTGTAGTATTTTTCCATCTTTGCTTTGCTTCTTGCTTCACGGATTGCCGCTTGCTCCCTTCTTTCTTCCAAAAGGTCAAGATTGATTTCCAATGCTTCATCATTCTTCACCATGTCTATTTCCACTGTCCTAAAGGTGGGCATACCAATTTCCGATGGAATGACTGCTTCTGTTCCGTATGTGAGCAAGAATGGTGTGTCCCTGTTGCTTGACTTAATCATTGTGCGGTGTGCCCATAAGACATGTGGTATTTCCTCAATCCAATCTTTGCTTCTTTCTTCCAGCCGCGCCTTTAATCCTTCTCCTAACATCTGTTTGCTCTTTCTACTGAGCCATTGGCTTGTGGGTGTTTGACGAAAGCGAAGCGCTGACAGATGCATAGTTTTTCACACCAGTCTTTGAATGGGTTGTCTCTGAATTGCTTTCCGTTATCAGATACTATTTCTCCTGGTAAACCAAACCTGCAGACTATGTTGTCCCATACAAATTTTTTGACCTGGTTACCTGTTATTGTTACGACAGGCTTTGCTTCAATCTACTTTGTAAAGTAGTCCACTGCTACTATTAGGAATTTGACTTTGCCAGGTCCCTCCGGGAAGGGTCCAGCAATATCAATTCCCCATTTGTAGAATGGCCACGGGGACATGATAGGAGTTAGTTTTTGTTGCGGGTTTCTGGGGACGGGGCGATGAACCTGGCAGTCCTGACATGCCCTTATCATTTTTCTTGCATCCGCATGCATTGTCGGCTAGTAATATCCTGTCCGTATGGCCTTTGCTACCATAGATCTTGTTCCAGCATGCATTGTAACACCCCCAAATAGGGTCGCAGCAGAATAAGTGTCTAGGAGTGTTACATCATAGATCAATATCACAAGATATGAGAACGACCTCTATATGAGTCATTTAAAAATGATACATTGGATTAAATAAATGGTTTGTTACAAAAGCCCATAGCTTAACTTGTTCAATCTTGTAAATGTAAAGATTTTAATACATAACAATTACTCCAAAATGTAAATGCACCAAAATCTTTATAGTAATGTGACTCCAAAATGATGACTACCAATGTATCCTTGTTCTTGTACCTTATTGACCTGAGAAAAAATGCTTTAAAACGTCAACATAAAGTTAGTGAATTCACAGGTTTAAGTAATGTATAAAGTAGGACCGCAAGATTTCAAGTGTATGATAAAGTAAGAAATACAGTATCACAAAAGTAATTACGAATGCACTAAGCTCATGACACTGAAGCTACAACTTATATGTATGCAAATTAATACAAATAATGTGCCCGTGTAGATGTTTAACCCCCGTAACATCCAAATTGTTCCGACATGGTATACATTCGTCGTTTCGGTACCACCGAAACTAGTGAGCGCTACTCACCCGAACGGGGATGTCAATCCCAAAATAGATCTATTCATAACATTCACGCTTACAGTCTGTAATTATTCGTTCATGATTTCCATGGCCTAGTGGTATAGCTGACTTAGCAAACTCGTAATTTATTTAAAATAATGTACTTGCGTCCAAATGTAAAATTACAAAGCTTGTTTCTCGCCCCAAAGTTGTAAATCATTATAATTGTATAAAAGCGGGGCTATGAACTCACCTCAGTAAATGAAGTGAATGAAATAAATCAAGTGAGTGAATCGACAAGCGAAATCCGAAACGACAACTAGTTATATTTATAGCGTAAAAAAGTATAATGTATTTAATGTAAATACAATATCACATGTTATATAGTTACACCACCACCTAATAGTTTTTGTTTAATTTAAAAGGTTGAAATAATAATTAAATCGTACTTTGTTAAATAAAGGTATATGTATTTGTATCCTTAAAGAAAATATTATTTTTGTCCAACAATTGATTATTTGTTAATAATATATGATTTAATATTTTTGTTGATTATATAATGATATTATATAATTAGTTTAATTGATTTTATAAAAATGGTGTATAAATATAAAAATAGTGCATAGGGTTTTATAACCTTATATCTTTATTGTTTTAATTCCGTTTTACTTGTTATTCATACATATGGAATCGTATTAAGAATGTCTATCAAAATATTATATATGTAATATTTTAGTTACTGAAGAACAGTAACTTTTATAGTTTTTGTAATATATATATATATAACTACTTTTATGTATTTAATCGTCGTAACCTTATAATCGCAGTAACTTACTCATTTTAATTCTCGTTTCCGCGGTTCTTTTGTATAAGTAGGAATCGTACGGATAAACTATTTAAATAAAATGTCTAATGTTTTTATAAAATTCTGTGTCGAACACAGTAAATCAAAACAGTTTTATAAAATTACTTTTATAAACATAAAACTTATAAAACTCGTATCTCATTCGTTTTAATTCCGTTCTTAGAGTTTCTTATATGCTTGGAATCCTCATGACATGTACTATCATTATAGAATATTTATAAATTTCCATCAGGTCTGTAACAGTTTTAGCTTTTATAAAAATCTTTTTATAAAAACGCTTATATATATTTATTTATCGTAAATTCTTAAATGTCATAACTCCTTCGTTATTGATCCGCTCTTCATGTTCTTTATAGATTCGGAAAGCTCATAATATGTACTATCATTATAGAAATATTACATATAAATTTATCAGATTGAATTTGTAACAGTTTTTTATAAAAACACTTTTTGATTGAAATCTTGTAAGTATCATAACTTCTTCGTTATAGCTCGGTTTTTCGAGTTCTTTATATGCTTACGATCCTTATAATATGTACTATTTTAATAAAATGTTTTCATAATTTTATATAACATGAATTATGATAGAATGTTTAATACAGTCCCTTATATATATTTTATAAATCTAGTTTTTATAAATTATTTCATGGTTCAAATTTGTACAAATCCTTTACAATACTTTATATCACAAGTCTTGTATATTTTGAGTCCTCTAGATTGTGTCCATAATGATTGTCCAAGTGAAGTCCTCATGATAATTTATATACATAACTTTTGAAATTAACTTTTAACAAATTAATTTATACACTAACTTATAAATTAATTAACCACTTGTATAATGTATATTCTTGTGTTTACATAATTGTAACATCATTTCCATCATGTGAACATATAGATTCGAATATATATATATATGTGCTTGTAATATTTCATAAATCATAAAAACAAACCTAGGTGGTGATTAACATAATAACATGTATGCAAGAATAAGTAAATAAATAAATGGAAAGGTTAGGGTTCAAGTAAACCTTAGAGAAGTGTATGAGAATGAAGAACACAAGCTTATACCCAAGCTTAAACCCAAATTACTTCCAAGAAAAACCTAAAAACCCTAGATTACTTCTTGATGCAAACCCTTGCAAACTAATACCCAAGCTTCCAAACCACCTTACAACACCTTAGATATGAACCCAATGACGTGTGTATGCTTGTTACCCTTGAAAAATCAAATGTATAAACACCCTAAATATGCTTATTCAGCCATGGGTTTAGGAGGTATACGAGAGAGTTCATGTTTGATTTTTATTTGCAAAATGGGAAGTGTTTAAGTCTTGCATTAGGTTACTTATATAATGAAAGTATTTTACAATACCATGGACCAAGAGTGGTATGAGTACATGTTGTAAGGTGCTCTCCTCCTCCCTAGGAGGAGGGATTAGCCAAAAGAGGGTTTAGGGTACATGTGATTAGCCAATTACTAGAAATATGGGATTATGGTACATGTGTGTAAGTTTAACCATGTGGAAGTATTACTAGTGGGGTTTTAAATGATTTATTTCTTGAGTAAACATGATGGATCCGGTTATAAGGCTTAAAGAAGTGAAATATTAGTTAAATTTTGGGTATTGGGTATAATGGTGCGTATTTGTTTGAGTATGGATAGGTATAGGTACTTCCGGGTATGCCTAAATGTATTTTATTGCCAAACGTAAACGCTTTACGTAACCAATAAAAATAAAATATGAAAAGTTATAAATTATCCTCGTAATAATTATATAACACTTGCTTGACGTAAACTTTTATTTGTTTGATGTCCGTTTACGTTGAATGTTGATTTTTAGGTTACGTGATTTAACTAAACGTTGAAATTAAACGTAAACGCGTAAAACCCAAAAAATATAAATAATGGAAAGTATTGAGTCTTAAAATGATGTAAAAATGCGGATTGTTATAGTCTCCCCATGTTAAAAGAATTTCATCCCGAAATTCAGGTTGAGTTGCCTTCCGGAGTGGTGTTGGTGAAGAGGTGTGGGTTTCAATCCCTTGATGGTGGTTAAACTTGTCGGCGGATTATCCTACGGTAGCTAACGATGCGTCTTCGACCTTTTGGTTTAAGATGATGTTGACTTTGTAGTAAGATTATGTAAAGGTCTACCTAGTTGCTATGGTTACTAATTCGATTTCCCGAAGTAAACGCGTTTTATAGGTACACACACAAGACTTTGCTTTTCAAGGATGTATGTAGAAAATTGATTTTGATAAAAGTTTTAAGGTGACTACTCTCAGCATGCATGTCCTTCCTAATTAATACATAGGTAGCAGGCTATGTACATTTGGGGGCTAACGATTCGATGCTCATTTTTGTCAAATTTATGTTATGATAAAGAAAGTATCAAAGAGTTTTATAAAGATGACAAAATGACTCACAAGTGTGAATGATGTAAGGTTGTTTGATAAGATGACAATAAAAATGGTTTCCGAGAAATCGAATGATGGTTTACATACAAGTACTATATGACTCATGGGGTGACAATAAAATAATTTATGTGATGAAAAATGATTTCATAAGGTAAGAACAAGATAATTCATAAAGTGATAGTAACATAGTTTTTGAGATGATTGCAAAATAGTATATGAGATGTCAAAAAGGTAATTCATAAGGCATTCTTGAAATGATTGTGAGTAGTTTATAAAATGTTAGTTTATTGAACGATGGTAAAATAGTTTGTCAACGATAGTAAAATGGTTTATAAAGTTATGATGCTCAAGAGAGAGGTTTGCATTAATGAACGGAAAATTGAAGTAAAATTAATGAGGTTTTCATAGCACATTAATTGATAGATAGCTTGAAATCATTCGTACAGTACAACAGGAGTTTTAAGGGAAAATACAACAAGAATGCCTAACGAAATTGTAACACCCCCATTTTTTACATAAGCATCGTAAGCAATCTGGGAGTATTACTTCATAGATACAACAAATCATAATCAAAGACAACGATCCAAAAGAGACGTTTTATCAAAAGATATGTTATCCTTCATTTCAAATCAGAGTTTTACAAAGGCAGGTCCCAAAATCTAGAAACATAAAATGTGAATGATAACAAGTTTTAGCCATCTTCATGTCCATGCCACTCCATAAGTTGCTCAATTACCTGAGATAAACATGCATAAAAAATGGTCAATACAAAGGTTGAGTGAAATTAATAGGTTTGAAATGTAATAGTTGAATACAAGTTATAGTGTAAATAATGGTATTACAGGGACAATCATCATGGGGAACATTATTTATTGCATCTAAGCTCATGAACAGCCAATACATTACAGGGACATCACCATAGTGATATTGGTTATGGGACAGATGTCCCCAAGAAAAGGTAACTTGCAAGGTTAACCTATTAGGAATAAAATAGTCGTTTGGACCTACCCCAAGCATAGGTAAATACAAAATCGATCCGCACCCCCAATAGATCTATTCATAATATTCGCGTCCACTCGCAATGGCAAGTAATTCATGATTCATGATATAGGAAATATTGGCACTGGAAGCTACTTATGCCATAATATATCTGGGTAGCATACATTTATAAAACACTTCAATCAATGGTTTATATCAGGTATCACAAGTTTGATATAAGTATCAAAAAGATTGAAATATGGGGTTAAGAAATTCATTTAAGTCTTTGAAAAGTAACACATTGTTTGAGTATATAAAAGAGTTTGGTTACAAGCATGTATCCCCCTCGCATGGTTTTTATAAAACATTCAAAAATTGAAAAGCGAGGCTATGAACTCAACCTGAAGGTAGATGTAGTAAAATATTCTGAAATGAAAGCTGACGAACTTATCACAACTCTGAACCCAAGGAAGTTGATATAGTAGATGATAGTAAACAGCCACGTCACGCAACCTAGTAAATATGTTTGAGTCTTAGAAGATTATACATCCTAGAACTTTAGTTTTAAGAGTTATGAGTTTGATTGAAGAGTTTGGAATTATTGTATCACTGTTCGGGCCATCATAATTCAGAAGTCATTCAGTAAACGTTTGAGGAGCTAGGGCACTTTAAATCATAAACCCAACAACTCAGTCAGAACGTAATACCAAGATGAAACTCCTTAATATGAAGCTCCCTAGTATTGTGATATGATATAATCGGTTTTAAGCGTTTTAATCAATATATGGAAATGTTAAGCACGAGAAGCGTTAATTAAAGTTATGTCTTGTAAGGTTTTAAACATGATTTTATACTTTTTCAAAATGTTACATTTTAGACCCTTGAGTTTGAAAAGTGGCAAAATATACCCTTGGAGTTTGCACTTTTACGAGTTTGGTCCTTCAAGTTTAAAAGATATACAAATAAACCTGTATTTCTTTGGAAAGTGACATAATAGACCCTTATAGTTATAACTTTGATAAAATGACATATTTGAAGACAGGATGGCCATAGATAGGTTGCGTGAGCTCGTCTACTTTAGTTATGTAAGTTACATGACATACTGAGATATTGACAATACAACTAATGTAATAAAGCGAAAAATTTCCCCGTACAATTGTGATAATAGAAAAATAGGTTTTGTATTTGATGAAAATTCTTGGGTTGTTATAGAAATAGAGTCTAAGCATTGATATCATCTTCCATGTTATTGTCGATAACTTGTAACAACACTAAACCTTTTCTCCTCCTCCTAAGGCATACACCATTCCACGTGCTTCCGTACCTCTAGCTTGGTTTCCATGGTTCCGATTCTTTAATTTCGGGCAATAACTCCTGTAGTGCCCTTGATTCCCACATTCATAGCAGGTGAGGGTTCTCTGATTGTTAGTAGCAGCAGAACTCCGACAGTCTTGGGTTAAATGACCGACCCTCTTGTAGTTTGCGCACTTTGCAGTGCACGGGCCATTGTGGTGAAACTTGCACTTGTTGCAAAATGGTAGAGTTCCAGCATACTCCTTCTTCTCACTAGACCCAGCAAAATAAGCCCTTGCCACATTTTGCTTCTTGGGGAGGGGGGGGGGGTGGGGGGGGGGGTTGTTGTTGAGTTTGGTTGTTGTCATTAAACTTTCTTTTGTTTTCAGCTTGACGTTTAACAATAGTGTGGATCTTTTGATCCATCAGTTCAGTTGCAAACTCAATTGCATCCTGCATTGTCTTGGGCTTTGATGCCATTACACTTCTGTGAATCATGTCGGGCAAACCACCGACATACTTCTCGATCTTATCCGACTCTTTATGAACAACCAATCGCACATCAATGCCAGTTCCCAAAAAAACGTTGGTTATAGCTTACCACATCCCGGTACACTTTAACCGTCAGATTCCACATCTCAATTCAATCTTCCATAATCTCGCCCCTTTGGCAGTACTTGGTCGTCATCATCTTTTTAGAGTTTTCCATGTCATTGTATATGCAATATCATGAGTAACAGTCTTAACGTGGGAGTTCCACCATGTCAAGGCATTTCCCTGCATAGTACAAGTTGCAAACTTGATTTGACATGCGACTGTCCAGTTGCTGATATGGAATACTGATGTGTGCTTAAAAACACATCATTTGTACCTTGGAAAACACATTAAAAGGACTAAAACACTAAAATATGAGTAATTATCTTGCAAATATATTTGTATTGTGTTTTTATGTCTTATCATTTACAAAGGATGGGAAACAAAGCAAAACGGCAATTTTTTGGGTGACTGTTTTGACGACGTATTTACTTTATCGAGGTTCAAATGAAGTCGTTAATATTCCACGATCACACCATTGGAAAGAGCATGAAATTACGAGTCTATCGGTACCTTACTTGACCCCGAACCTTTCTTATTTGAACCCTTTCGCACCATTTTTGAACCTTTATTAATTACATGAACCAGGCCAATTTAAAAAAAGGGATAAAAGGAATATTTTTATATAGTAAATACAAAACTCTGCCCTAGAGCAGTTGGTTTCGTTTGGTTGGTTAAAACCATAAACCCAAGGTTCAGGGTTCGAATCTGCGAGAGGGTTAATATCCCCTCTACCACGTCAGCAGCTGACGTGGCTGCCACGTGGGCAAATGGGACCTAGTTGGCTCATGTGGCAATGCCACGTAGGCTGACATGGGACCTACATGCTGACGTGGCAGCTGACGTGGCATGCCACATGTCAACCTGACTCGACCGTTGACCAGCGGTGGTCAACGGTGGTGCGCCACCGGTTTGGACCGTTACGTTGGCCGCCGACGTTGACCATGGGGTTGGCCACCGTTGACCGCTATCGATGAGCCGTCCGTCGACCGAAGGTCAGGGTGGCTCCGGTGATGGCCGCCGGTGACGTTGGCAAGCCACGTGCACCACTCAGTGGTGACACAGGACCAACTACATGATGGTGTACGAGGTACTAGTGCAGGTGGCGGCTGAACGAATCACAGTTTGACCACGTGGCACATGCGGCTTCCAGGAGGGTTCAGTACGAGGTGTAGGGGGTCAGATATCAGTCCAAGGTTCAAGAAGGGGTCAGTACAAGGTGAGCATTCTCGAGGATTCTAGATGGATAGGTGGCATGATTTGATTGGCTCAAAGAGGAATATTGCAGCTGGCAATGATTGGCATGTATTGAATCGGTGCCAGGCAACTTCCTAGAAATTTCGTAAACACGCTCCTCCAAGCCAAATTACAATTATACCCCTAGATCTGGAGCTGTGATTGGTGGGATACCTGAAAAGATGATATTGCCCTCCCTACTTGGGCCTTTAAATTCAACGCATCAGCTCTCATTTAAGGGGGTTAGATTTTATTTATTTTTTCACATAGTATTTGTAGTGTAGTTTTAGGAGGTAGGAGTAGTATAAGTTTTAGCTATTTTGGGAATTATTTTAAAATTTTTTATTTAGGGTGTAAAAGCTTATTGAAGCTTATTAGATCTAGCTTATTGTAACTCTTTAACTTATTAATGAAGAAGTTTATTTCAAAGGTTGGTGTTTTCTTTAGCTTATTATTTATGCTTATTCTCTTGTCTTTTTCTTATTTCTTTTTAGCTTATTTCCAAATAAGCTCATGCTTATAGCTTATTTTTGGATCCGATCTCTTAAGCTTATATTCTAATAAGCTACTTCCATAGCCTATTTAGACTAGCTTATTTTATATGGTTTTCGATTTAAAGCTTTTCGAGTTAGCTTATTCTAGCTTATTTTCGATTGCTTATTTTTCTAGCTTTATGTTTTTATCTTGTTTTTACAAAACCTTATTAATTTAAGTTTTTTTAGTCTTTGTTGAAATGAGCTTAATCATTTTTTTTTTAGGATCACATCTTTAGCTTTTCTATTTCAAAATACTTAATATTTTGAAATTAAAGTTTTTAGCTTATAGCTTATTCATATTTGTTAATACAAATAATGTCAAAAAACGTTATTTATATTTTTCGACCTCTCAACGTTTTGATAATAACAAAATGTAAAAACGTTTACGATAAAATTAAACGTTTACAAATTATTAATCGTAAAATTCCATTTCTAAGATTAGTGATTACTTAAGGTATGAACAAATAAACCATTAAGCATGATTAGTGATCAAGAAAATATTTTTCTCTCAACTATTACATTTTTACAAAAGATTTTCACAAAATTAATTATACAAAATATTTTCTAATTAAAAGAAAAGTTTTATTAAAAACATAAAATTTGAAATTCAAATTTCCCCCCCAAAACGGAAGCTTCCACACCAGATACAACATTTCTCACAAAAAGACAAAAAAAAGGGAGCGGAGTCTAGGTGGCGGCCCCCTTATAGGCCTGGCGGCCTCCTTATATATATGGGACTGTCGGGACTGCCACCAGTTGCCGTTGGTTTCTCCTGTCTATAAATACTAGTCCACCCCTTGCTGAAAATCGTTCCTCTTTGCACGAAAATTTTCAGTCTATTCTTTCTCTCTTTAAAACTTCTTTCCCTCACTAAAAATCTTGATCACTAACATTCTTAGATCTTGTTTCAAGTGATCTAATCTCTTCTTCTCATCTCTTCCATCTCATTCAAGTGCAAGAGAAGAACACTCGTATTCGTCAAGAAACGAAGTGTTAATTAGTGACCTCTCTTCTTTTCTTCTAAGTACAAAACCTCTATTGTATTTATCTTGTGTATTTGTGTGACTCGGATATTGTGTAGATCCGATAATGTAGATCTTGTGAGTGTGTATATCTTGTGAAGTGGTAGATTGGTTCTAGCTAAGATTAGGACTCGACATTTAGCTTAGTGTCAGAAAATATAAGGTAATCGACGGTAAACGGTTTTTCTCCGGTAAAACGGCTATTTTAGATGTTGTGCTTAATGACTTGTACATTGTGCTTTGAAAACTTATACTTGACTTGGAGGGAGTTTATATTTCAAATGAAATGTTATATTACTTTTATATATGCTTTAGTAGCTTGTTCATTCACTTTAGATGTTAACCCTTTACGGAATTAGGGTTTAGAGGTATAAGATAACGGTTTAAAGCCCATTTAGACATAACGTTGTGAATAGTACATTATAAGAATAATGTACTTTTAATGATGATAGAATGATATCGACTTGACATGTTATGATGTTTGCTTGGCATATATGAAGACAAGATTGTTATAGATAGGTTGCGTGAGCTCGTTTACTTTAGTTATGACATACTGAGATATATAAGTAATGTAATAAAGCGAAAAATTTCCCCGTATAATTGTGATAATAGTAAAATAGCTTTTGCATTTGATGAAAATTCTTGGGTTGTTATAAGACATATGTTAAATCAAAAGATCTATCTTTGGCATGTTATTATTAACGGTGATTTTCAACCCATTATTCAAAATCCGAAAACCAAACTTGATTAGGTTTTCCCTTTTGAAAAACAAAGTGATGACCTTAAAAGAAGGCTTGCAAAAAATAATGAAGCCAAAATAGTTATTTACAATGCTTTGCCAAGAAAAGAATATGAAAGAATTTTATGTGTAATACGGCAAAAGATATTTGGAAAACTTTGTTAATTACACATCAAGGTAATAATCAAGTCAAAGATAATAAGATTGACCTTTTGGTTCAACAATATGAACAATTCGTCATTTCTAAAGACGAATCTATAGATAGTGCTTTTGCTAGATTTAATACTATTATCACTAGTCTTAAAACTCTTAATGAAGGTTATTCTAGCAAGAACTACTTAAGGAAGTTTCTTAGAGCTTTACATCTTAAATGGAGAGCAAAGGTCACGGCAATTAAAGAGTCGAAAGACTTAACATCACTATCTCTTGATGAGCTCATTGGAAACCTCAAAGTCTATGAGATGATCATCAAGAAAGATTTCGAAATAGTCAAAGCAAAGGTTGAAAGGAAATCTCTTGCTTTAAAGGCTAAGAAAGAATCTAGTGATGAAGAGTGTTCTACTTCCGGAAGTGAAGACGAAGAATACACCATGGCGGTAAGAGACTTCAAGAAGTTCTTTAAAAGAAGAGGTAGATTCGTGAGACAACATCAAAGCGACAAAAAGACGTTCCAAAGAAGCCGTGATGACAAGAACGGTAAAAGCGATAGAAAATGCTTTTGATGCGGCGACCCGAATCATCTTATTGGAGAATGTCCAAAGCCACCGAGAGACAAGAACCAAAAAGCATTCATTGGAGGTTCTTGGAGTGATAGCGGTGAAGAAGATGATGAGAAGGTCAATAATGAAGCTTGTCTTGTAGCTCAAACACCAAATGAGGTATGTTCCGATTCCTCTTACTTTAGTGATGAAAACTCATCAATTGATGATTTAGCTTTAGACAACGAATATGATAAATTATGCAAAATGAGTCTAAAGATAATCACTAAGAACAAAAGATTAAAATCTACTAGAAATAGTCTAGAAAATGAGCTTAGAGAATTAAAAGCTAAATTGTCTACACTCGAGAAAAACAAGGGAGTTGATCTCGACTGTGTAAAGTGTCATACGCTTAAAACTGATAATGAAAAACTCAAAGAAGAATCCATTAGATTAAATAGATTTGAAAAGAGTACACATTGCTTAAATGAAATGTTGAGTAATCAAAAACCCTTCGGTAAAAAATTAGGTTTAGGGTTAATTCATTTGAAGCATCATCTAGTGGAACTAAGGAAATAAAATTTGTGAAAGCTCAAAAAAAGGCACTCTTTGATGGAGGTCCCATAAATATGAGCGGCCCCCTTAATGTGCAGGCGGCCCCCAAAGTAAATATGGGACCGCCACCTGCAAGCCTGGATATGAGAAAAGCATATCTTTTCAAAAATCTATTTTGGGTCCTAGACCAAAACATATTGTTGTAAACGAAGTCAAAGTTCCCGTTGCTAGTGATAATGTGGTTAAACAATTTTATAAACCATTGTCAAAACCCAAAGTTGGATTTTCAAAACCAAACCTTAGATCAAAAACTCCACCACCTAGAAGAGTCAATAATAATTACCCTCGTGCTAAAACACCGCAACCAAAAAGGAACATTGGTCGACAAAGCTAACCTCATGGCTTTCCCGTAACTTGGAATAACTTCCAACGTCAAAATTACATGCTGGTATGTGCTTAAATACACATACCTTTTACCTAATAAAATGAGCTAAAAAGACCAATAATGACCAATAAATACAGAAAAATACATTGTATTCGTTTGTATTGTGAATTGTGTCTTGCAGGTAACAGATATAGCACAAAAGGACAAAAATAATGCAAAACGGACAAAGCCGAGCACGAGAATGGAATGAGCGCAAAAAAAATCGAAGTCAAAGGCATATACATCTATAATGGACCAACCTGAACCTATTTTAATAGGCCGGGTTAACCCATTAAAGAATTATACTATACCTAAGCCTAAATCTAAAGTCCATTATAATAACATGTCCAATTCTAATAACTTTAGCCCATTTTACAAATCAAAGCCCAATCCTAAAATCTGTCCAAGTTAAACCATATAAGCCCCAAATGTTATAAGTCAGAATTAATGTACCTATTCTTCCGTTTTCCCGTTTCTCTCCATTTACCCTGCACCAACGCTCAAGGTAAATCCATTTCACCCACTCACCCACCCACACACTCTTCTTCGATTCTAGAAGCTCCTGACAACCTCTGACAGCATACTTTGCCACGCTGGCGATCCTAAGCTCAACTATTGGTTGATGGGACGTAGCACTTGATCCAAGGGTTTAGATTAGAAGAATGAGGCGGTTTGATATGGATGGCTAGGATTAAAAGCTCAAGACGCTCCTGAGGATCTGGATCTTTCCTTACATCACTATAAATAGAGATGATGATCACACAGTGAAAAGCATCTAGGAGTAGGGTAGTTTAGTAGCTTGTTAGTAGCTTATTTTAGCTTATTATCTTTCAATGTAATTTACTTTTCAAAAGCTTGTAATCACTTTCAGTTTAATAAAATTCAAGTTTCATTTATATTGTGCCTTTAATTCTGTCTTAACTTTTAGCAAATTGGTTTAAATGTTTCTTACTAATAAGCTCAAATAAGCTCATTACTTTCTCAGCTATTTCTTATTAAGCTAAGTTTGTTTTAAGCTTAGCTTAATAAGCTCATTACTCAAGTTTCCTAAAAAGGGTCTGAATAAGCCAAATGGGATGATAAGCCAGAAAAGGAAGGGCTTATAGGGCTTATTCTAAGCTTAATATTAAGCTAGCTTGTAGATTAGCTCATTTGAGCATTTGTTTGATCCTTGTTTGAGCTAGGATCAAGGTATGATCTCTTTTCACTTAAAATTTAGCTTATTCTATGATTTGCTTATTTACTGCTTAATTTTGCTTATGTCTTGCTTATTTGTACTTAATTTGTCTTAATATTGCTTATTAGATCTGTTTAAAGGCTTGTCATAATCTGTTTTTAAGTATTTCTTAGATTTAAATCAAAACAGTCTTAAAATAGTCCAAATAGCTTATTAAGTTTAGCTTATTCTCTGTGCTTATCTTTGTGCTTTAATTGCAAATAAGACCTTATTTGATCTTATGTTTAAGTTGTTTTTAGTTTTTAAGGCTTGTTTAAGTCTCACTTAAGCTTAAAATAAGCTTTAGAAGATTTAAAGGGGTGTTTGGGATAAGGATTAATAGAATAGAAAATGCAAGTGTAGGTTGATTTTGGTTCTTAAACCAACTTTGATTAGTTGTGATTAGGTCTTAGTAAAAGTTTTGATAAGTTTAAATCAAGTTTTGTTTAGCTTTAAGTTAGTTTTTATCATTTTTTTAGTTTGAGTCTCAAATGCTAACCAAACTGCTTATTTGAGTAATTTCCTTTAAATACATTTGAGGTGTAGTTTTTATGGTATAATCTAGTTTAATATGTGTCAACTTATATCTGTTTTGAGTCATTGGCTTGTGACAAACCTTTTTAAGTTTTTTTTTAGTTTCAACACAGTCAAGTAGTTGACTGCTTAGTCCTTTTATCCTCTTATTGCATATCCTTTGTAGGTATCTTTTAAGCTTAATTAAGGTTGTAATAGATTGAATTTAGCTTATTAATAAGTAATCTCAATCTGTTTTTAGTTTTTAGTAGATTAAAATAGTTTTTAAGTCTTTATTTATATGTTGAAATTGCCCATTTTACCCGATTAGACCAAAAACAGTTTGTATAGCTGCCTTGTTTTTAATTTGTTTTTCTAGCTTATCTCTTTTTCTTATTTGCTTAACTCCAGCTTATTAGTATAGATTGAGTCTAGGTCTTTATTTTTTTGTTTTAGCTTATTCCTAGTGCTTGTTTGTCCTTAAAATTAGCTTAAAATTTGGTCTTAATCCTTTATAAGTCATTTTAGTACTGCTGATTTAGATGCTTTTTAGTAGTCTTCTAGCTTAATTGTTTGCTTAATTCCTATCCTTAGTGCTTATTAGGTTTAGACATAAGTCAGTTTTAGCTTACTCGGTTTTCTTATTGCTTATTATGACCCAAAAAGCCAAACAGTTTGGGTTAAATGTCTTAGAGTCTTAAAAATACCAAACCATAATCTATCACCTTTTTCTGTTTTTTTTCTAGCTTATTATTAAATTTTGTCAAAAATTCTATTTATTAAAGTTGATAGTTTTTGCTTATTTTATAGATTTTCAAAAAGAAAAATAAAAAAAATTGTTTCACAAAAAAGGTTGCCACAGGGTTCGAACTTGTGACCCTTATCACACAACACCTTAGCACACACACATCACCAACTGCCCTGGGGTTTTTTTCATTTAAGAGACTACCACATTTAATTAATATACTAAATTTAGATTTTGCTTATTCGAGTTTACTTGCTTATTTACTACTTATTCTTTAAGCAACTTTTCAAGTTTACATTTTTAATAGATTCTATTTAGTCTTAAGCACTTTTTATAATTTTTCTAGAATTTTTAGAATTAGTTTAGTATTTTTAATCAATTTTCTAGATTAAAATAGTTTTTAATTCATAATAAATTAAATAAAAATCAAAAAAATATAATTCTTTTTTTGAAAATTATTTTTAGTCATTTAGGATTTATAGAAATTAAATTTGCATTTTTAGGGTTAGAATTTGATTTACTTGCTTAATTAATTCCCGTTAATGTTTTCGTGTTTTCCGTTGTAGTCTAGTTGGTTTGGATACTCGGCTCTCACTCGAGAGACCCGAGTTCAAGTCCCGGAAACGGAACCAGGATCTTTCGATTCGATCTTACTTGCATTTTTCTTGTCTTCGCGTAACCCTGTTTTTCCACCAAAAATAGCAAAAATATGCCAAAATTAATTTTTTTTCAAAAATATAATAAATGTTTTGACACGTAGTTTTGTCTTTTTAAGAATAAATTTTGACTTGATCGAGCATGTTGCGCTCTAGCTTGCCCCTTAACTTATATAAATTTAAGCTTTTGCTAGTCTTTTATACAAGAAGCTTTAAAATGCGAATTCTAGCTTGAAAAAGCCAAGAGTTTGCAAGTTTCTATGATAGACTTTAAATATGCAAAGCTTGTTTTATTAGACTAAGCATTCGCGGATCTTTTTATTAAAGATTTTAAATTTGCGAAGAACGAGAAATGATAGAGTTATATATATGTTAGATGCTAAACATGAAGTAGTTGGATCTCTTTAGGTCTCATAAAGGTTAATTGTGGCTTTTTGCTCCCATCAGCTTAATAAAGGCTATATAATTGTGAATAAATAAAGTTACTTTAGGTTTTTGCGATTCTTAGTTTAAATCACTTCGTAGAGATTCCTTCTGGTGAAAGTAAGGTACACATCGAGGTTTTGTCAGAGTTGCGGGGAAATAGGCTACTGTCTCTTGTCGGCTCACAACTGACGTGGCAGTTGTTAAAAGACCGCATGACTTGAAATTTGGCTATAATAAGTTATGTAATAAACCAAAGCCGAAATAAGACCACTACCTCTTGCCGGCTCACAACCGATGTGATAGTCGTTTAAAGGGTGGAGGTAATAATAATAAAACTATGGGCTGATAAAAGTTTATTGCATCTTGCCGGCTCACAACCGATGTTGCAGTCTTCTAAACAAGGCACTGTGAGGTTTCATGATTCACGATCTCGGGAGGTCGGGGAAGCTCAAAATAAGAATGAGCCATAATGATGAGGAGAGAGCTTTTTCTAATTTTCAAGTTTTATTAAAATGTAAAATGAAAGGAAATTACAAATGTGAGCTTCACCCTCTAATGTTGATTAGAGGGGAGTATTTATAGGTAAAACACAAGGACACTTTAGACTAATTACACTTTTAGTCCTTGTGTTTTAACTTAAACATAAACTAGAGTAATTTCCATATAGACACCATATTTTTGATCCTAACAATCTTCCCCCAATATGGTGGCATATGGAATTACTTACAATGTATCCTACAAGTACAAATAGCTAAAGATATCTGCAGTTTGCTTTGTCTTCAACATGTACTTTAGCTTGAATCATTCCTTCACTTGTAGAGAATACAATGTAATCCGTATAAACTGAGTTGACTTCCCCCCAGTTCATACCGCATGTCTTTAAGCAGTTCAACTGCTTCCCCCCAAACAGACAGCCATTCGAAGCAAATATGACACTTTGATGTAGTTGACAAATCTTCTAACTATAGCGGTTTAAGCTCGCAGCGGAATTTGTAGAAGAAGAAGTAAACCACACTTAGCAGCAAATCTGACTTCTTCGTTGCTGATTAGTAGCCAATCCACTCAGGGGAACATGCACATACTTCACACAAACAACTCATAGAAGTAAGAAACTCCAAGTCAATTAAGTCCCGGATGTTGTATACACCAAAGTCAATTAAGTCCCGGATGTACACATTTCTTCCCCCTGGTTGTTGCATCTATCGAACACTCTTCCCCCTGATTATATCCGATGACCATCGAAATAATCATAATTCGGTTACGCCCGAATGTTCGATAGAGAAGTCATGTGTGAAGTCGCTTCTCCTCAGACTTATTCAATTCCAACCTCGTATTCTGTCGGCTTTTTGTAATGAATACTGATGGAGAAAATGCAGTATCACAAACTTGATGCTGAAGTAGAATACCTTAAACTTGTGACTTATGTCTTGTACTATCTATGTGACTCCAAACTTATACTGAATACTACAACGTAATTCCTTGAAGTATAAGTAGACCTAAGTCTCTTGACAAATCCTCAACTATGTGAGACACTGAGCACTACAACGTAACTCCTTTAAGTGATCACACATTGCTAGATTTTTTAAGTCTTCATCAACAACCAGTTATAAGCTCAAACAAGTTATCTTTAAAAGTCATTATCCAACTAACCTCGACTTTTAAAATATGATAAGTACACGCACCCGTGAAATTTCACTTCAACTTCAAATAAATGATAACGAATCATCCCCATAATCAATTCTTGTGATTAAATCCCGAGACTAGCCTTTTGAACGATTTTCGTGAATCTTTTATCCGAATCATTTTAAGCAATAAGTGATGTTTTTGTTTTCTGTAAAATAACAAAATTTCAGTCCTTTAGCATTTTAAGCCCATAAATTTCTTTTTAAAAAAAGTTTAATGAAATTTATGTTTTTGTGAAAAATTTTGTTTTTAAGTTAATGCAAATTTATGTTATGAAAATTGATATGTGTTTAATTACACATACCTTTGACCACTAAAACCGGACTTAAATGACTAAAAACGTACCAAAAATACATTGTATTTGTATGTTTTACATTTGTATTATGCAGGTGATGGATATCCCCCAAGGAGAAAAAGGGACAAAAAATCGAAGCCAAAAAACGACAAAAAATCTCGAGACGAGGAGGAACGGAAAGAGCATGAAAGAAAAGTCAATCAATCAAATCAAGTCAACCCGTTGTAGTGGGATTTTGGAAAGGTGCATCAAAAACCAATCCCGAAAACCTTTTTTTCCTAATCTGCCAAAGTGGGCCCACCCATACCCAACTTGTAGCCTGGGTCAACCCATATTATCTTATAACCCTTTTTTACAAATCCTTATATCCCTTAAAATCAATTAACCGCCAATTAAACCGCCAACAAACCACTTATACCACGCCTGTTAACACCCTTCCTTTTTAACCTTTACACCGTTAGTCCTTTAACGACTAACGGTGCAAACATTATCAAACAAAATAGACCTAAAATGCAAAATACAAGTACGACTCCTGTAATCCCACTATATACTTTGAGGGGCTTTTCTTGCCTTAACCCCAAACTTGTGCCCTGCACCAATCAAACAAACCTGGTAACCTATTTTCCCGCTCCCTCTCTCATTGTTACTGTTTACCCTCCATCCCCAAATTTACTCTTACCCCGAGGTTAAACCCACTAAAAACCCCTTCTAGAAGCCAAGAATGATGCAAGGGATGACGTTTTGCTCTGACACGTTGGCAATCCAAAAGCAATCATTGGGGAATGATTGCGTGGCAATAATCAAGGGCCATGATTGATCAAAAGAAGCACAAATATGATTTGAAGGGCCAAGATTGATGATGCTTTCTCTCTCACACAAGAAACACAGGCTTAGAAGCACAGGACCTAGAACCTTCCTTCGATTAGTATAAATAGGCTCCTTTGTAAGCCATTGAGGCACTTAGTCTTTTTACCTAGTTATTTTTCAGCTTATTTTTAGTCTTAAATTAGCTTAATATACTTTTGTTTTTCCTTGTAATGTTTTAAATCAATGAAATTTGAAGTTTGGTTCTAAATCTGTTTTCAAGTTTTCAGCTCACTTTATGTTTTAAAAGCTCTTTATAAGCTCTCTCATAAGCTCACATAACCTGTTTTAAATCTTACTAAAGCTTCTGACTTAAGCACTATAAGTTTTTCAATAACTTATAGTGCCTAAGTCCACTTTTTAAACTAAAAAAAGAAAAAAAAATCACTCAAAAAGCTCTTGGATGATAAGCTTGAAATGGAAGGGCTTATGTTATTTACTGGCTTGTGTAAACAAGCCAGAGCTTGTTGATAAGCTCTATTGAGCATTTGTGTCCTTGTTTAAGCAAAGGACAAAGGTACACCCTCTTTTTCCATTTTTAGCTTATTTGCATTTTTAGCTTATCATTTGCTTAGTATTGCTTATTACCTGTTTTTATTTGTTTGTTTATGCTTATTAATGCTGTTTAATGCTTATGTATGTTTGTTTCATGTTTCTATGTCATTTGTGCAAGTAATCTTAAAATCTGTCCATTTAAGCTTTTGAAATTGCATAATCTTTAATCTTGTTGTTGATGCTTATTTAAGTGTTAAAAGCTGTTCATTGGGCTTGTTATAAGCTATTTATAATCTGGTCTTCAGGGTTTGTTCACTAAAAATCAAATTATTAAGTTAAAATTGGTAAAAACAGTTTTAAAGGGGTGTTTGGGTTAACTGATTTCATGGGTCAAAATGGGTCAAAACCTGCTTTTGCTTTTGAGTCAACTTTGATTAGGTAATTTTAGTTATAAAATTTCAGTTGGTAGAGTTTGTTAAAGTTTTTAAGTGTTAAATCTCACATTTATGGTTTAAAGAGTTCATGGTTTGAAAATGTTAAGTTATAGCTTATTCTAGTTGCTTATTTGATTGTGCTTTGCTTATTGTTGCTTTTGTGAAGTTTTTGTGTTTATTCATGTGTTAAAAGAAGTTAGAAACATAAAGCTCTTAAAGCCTAACAATTGAGTATTTGCCAAAAAACTTGTTTCCACATGGATTGCCAAGTGTTCAAAAAGTTTGAGAAAGTGCTTTTTCATTTGATCATGGTTGCTTATTCTTAATTTCAAACTCTCTTTTGATTCTTGTTATTTGTTCTTTGAGGTAAGAGCTTAATCTGTTTTGTTGTTTTTAAACCTTAAGGATTGTATGTTTACTTATTTTTAAGCTAAAAAGTGGTGGTTTGTAAAGATTGAAAAATTTGCCAAGTGTTGAAATCTTTGAGAAACAGCTTTTTAACTTATTTAAAATTCAAACTGCTTTTTGATTGTTGATTCTTGTAGCTTTTTGGATAAGCTTTAAGGGCTTATAAGTTCGACTAAGCCTAGGATATTGTAATTGGAGCTATTTTAAGCTAAAAAGTGCCCCCTGCTGTTTTGTTATCAGGTTTAGCCAAAAAGCGTATTTACTTATTTAAGCATATTGGCTTATTAAATTTGCTTATTTTGGGTTCCATTAAGCTTATTAGGTTAGATTAAGCCCATTTTAGCTTATTCTCTTTAGGTAGAACTTATTTAAGCTTATTTGCATCTTAGTTTAAAATTCCTTAAGTTTTATAGCTTTTTAAGTTTTCTGTCATCCTAGCTTAATTTAGTGCTTATTTTTGTTCAAATGTGCTTATAAGGTGTAGTTAAGCTCCTGTCTTAGCTTATTACTCTTTTTGGATTGCTTATTTGAGCCTAAAAAGCCCAACAGTTAGCATTTTCATAGCTTAGTGAAGTTAGGCTTATTCTGTCTTTCTTAGCTTATTTGTGGTTTATAAAAAAGTTGTTTTACAAAAATTGCTTATTTGTTGTTTTTATAAAAAGTTGTAAAAAAAATAGAATTTGCAAAAACATTTGGGAGTAGGGGAAGCCCCGGGTGAGCAAGACTCGAACCCGGGACCTCAACCCCACAACCAAACGTTTTACACACACTCCCTCTCCAACTCGCCCTTGGGTCTTTTTCAGTTTAGGTTTGCACAATTAATGTTTTATATACGTCTTAGGCATTTTAGCTTATAAGCTGTTTTTGGCTTATTAAATAGCTTATTTGATAAGCTGTTTTAACAAGCTTATTTTTTCTAGATTCTTCACTGTTCAAGCTACTTTTTCACTGAATTTTTCATAGGTTTTTGTATAAATTGTTAGTATTTTAAAAATTAATTTATTTAATCGTTTTTTATTCATAAAAATTTAAAAAAAGTCAAAAAAATATAATTCTTTTTTAGAAAATTTTCTTTTAAATTAGAACCTATGAAAATTAGATTTGCTTTCGTAGGGTTTAAATTGCAAAATTTGGTTTTTTTAAAGAACGGGATTGAATCCCGTTCATGATTTTAGTGTTTTCAAGCTTAAATCTCCCTCGTTTTTGGTCTAGTTTTCTTTGTTCTAGCTTTTTAGTCAATTAAGACTTATAAAAACCAAAAAGATCAATTTAGGACTTAAATTTATAATTTAGGGTTTTTAGGTCCCCGTTTAGGATTCCGTGTAGGATTTCGTCTTTACGTTTTAAGTTAAAATTTGTGTCTTACCTTAAGTGTTTTTAAGTTTTTGCTTTAATTTTCCCGTAGTTCTAGATAACCAAACATAATCTTGTCACATTCAAGCATCGATTCTCAAAATGACTCTCGACTTTCAATTGCATTCCTCGTTGGGGATAACGACCCAGGAATCATACTCCCGGATTATTACAATTGAGATTTTTTATTATTACCCCCTTATATTTATATATTTATATAAGTATTTTATAATTATATATTATATATTTTAAAAGGTGTAGATCAATTTTAGATCAATTCTTGGCGCCGCTGTCGGGGAGGATTGCTTACGATTGTTGAAGCCGTTTGAAAATTTGTGTTTGAAGATCCTTCCGTGTGAAGTTATTTTGCTTATTTTCTTATAAAAAAATATAAAAAAATTTTCTTTTATTAGTGTTTCTAATTATTAAAAACTAATATACTATAAAAAAGGAGAAAAGAACATCAAAATATAAAAACATTATCCATACAAAATAAATAAATAAAAATTTACCAAGTTGGTAAAAGAACACCAACATATAATACTTTCAACTGAAGTATTATCCATTAATAAGTTCCCGAACCAAAGAATCAAAAGCTTACCTTTTGTGTCTCTCGCGAGGTACGGCTCACCTTCGAAAGTTAAACAAACTCCTTTGTGCGTTTTTCTCTTCGAAGAGTTACCGAGAAGCGAGTTGATTATTAGGTTTAAGTGTCTTATCTCATTGTTCGTTATTAAAATTTATTGTGAATACACTGTTGAAAAAACCAAAAAAAAATTAGTATAAATTTTCTTTTTACATTTTAGTGCATGCGCACTCGTTCTCAAACTCGTAATTCTAACCGTCAACAACAACAACATCATACCGACTTTGGTTAACCATTTATCTTGTGGAACCATGGAAAATCAAGCTCCTCCCATAGTTACGATGGATGATACTCGTACTATGGCTCAATTGCTCGAAGCACCCACCGTGGGTTACGAGGATGCCATCGTTGTTCCCGAGATCCACGCGTGGACAAACTTTAAAGCTTAAGCAGGTTTGTTACCTCGTTCAAAACAACAATTTTTTGGACATGACAAAGAAGACCCTCATGCTCACATCCGTTATTTCAACAAGATCACTTTTTAACGATGAAAGTTCCGAAACGTCCCGAGTACGTTGGTAAAGCTTATGCTTTTCCCATTTTCCCTCGAGGGTGCCGCCCGGATTTGGCTCGAAAAAAAACCCCCTAGATCGATTCTCATATGGGATGATCTTGTTTTGAAATTCATCAACAAATTCTTCCCTCCTTCCAAAACAACAAATCTTCGAAATGAAATCATGAGATTTCAACAAAGATTTGATGAAACTTTTTATGAGGCATGGGACCGATTCAATGATCTTCTTCGGGCATGTCCACATCATGGATTTTCAGAGTTACATCAACTCGATACTTTCTATAATGCTTTGAACTCTAATGATCAAGATTCGTTGAATTCAGCCGCGGGTGGTAATTTTTTAGATAAAATGCCTCGGGATTGCCTAAGAATCATCGAGAGCAAATCCAAAGTTCGTAATTCACGTAACAAACCGGTTGCTTCCAAAGTGAGTGCGAGCTCTTCTACCCCTAATATTTCTCCCGATGTTGCCGAACTTAAAGATATGGTGAAAGCTTTACTTCTCGATAAGAAAAAACAAGCTCCCGTTCCCGTGAAAGCGGTCGAGGAAAGTTGTGTTACTTGCGGTGGTGCTCATTCTTACCGAAGTTGTCCCGTCACCGATGGCAACGTTTATCGTGACAATATTCAAGAATATGTTTCCCAAGTCACCGCTGCTAATTTCAATCAAGGAAATATCGGTTACCGAGCCCCGATTGCTAATCAAATTTGACCTCCCGGTTTTCCTCCCGTTCTACAAACCAAGAAATAACCAAATCCCTTACAACAAAAAACGGGGGAAATTACACCAAAAGCAAAATTTATCGACCCCCGACTTAATCAACCCACGGTTCACAAGCTTAACCTTACCATGCTCCGGCTCCGCAAGAACTCAAGGTTCTTTTTTATTTTTGTTTTCTTTTTTTACTTTATGACAAATGACCGATTTTGAAAGTACGTCAAGGCTAATGATGAGGTTATGAGAAACATGGAAGACCAAAACCTAACTTGCCAAACCAAATGACCCAATTTATCGAAAAGGCTTTCCAAATTCGTAAAATTCAATACCACTTCTACTTCTGTTCGGGACACCCTAGTAATACCATTTACTAACCTAAAAGTAGATTTGAGGGTATTTCCCCCGAAAGCGGTTGTTGCTTATCAAGGACCAACGATTCTACATCTTCTTCTTCTCTCTAAAGTAGTGGAACCGTGAAACCGATCTGGTGACAAAGAAACATGTTGGCTTCCTACTAATAAAAGGAAGTACAAGGACGTCCAACCTTCGGTTGTCGCGAAGATCAACCCCATGCCCAAAAATTTCTGAGCCCGTTGTTGCTCCCGTTAGTGCTCCGATGCCTAACCAGAAATCATCAATTCCATATCCTTCGCGGACGTAATGATGAAAGGCGCCGTGAAAAAGCTAACGACCAAATTGAGAAATTCTACGAAATCTTTAAAGATTTGAGTTTCGAAATTAGCCTCATGGATGCTTTGATTCTTATGCCAAAATTTGCCTTGACTCTTAAAGCTTTAATTGGGAATACAAAGTAAAAATTAAGTGAAATGCTAGAACTCTTTAATGAGCATTGCTCGGCGGGTCACCTCAAACAAGTTACCCAATAAACTGAGACCTCGGTAAATTTTCTCATACCGTGTGATTTTCCGAATGGATGATGTGGTTTAGCCTTTGGCGATCATGGGGTCAGCATAATCTCATGCCATTATCGTGTCAGTGGAAAAAGCTTTCTCTTCCGGAGCTCACTCCTACTTGTATGACTCTTGAACTTGCGGGACCGTATCGATCACCCAACGATTCGGGTATCGCCGAAGGATGTTACCTAAAAGTTGGAAAGTTCCAATATTCTCGTCGACTTTGTAGTCGTTAGACTTTGATGCGATCCCCTGAGTCTCCTAAATTCTTGGAGATCCTTTTTTAAAGACCGGACGTGCTTTTGATTGATGTTTACGAAGGCAAATTAAAACTCTTCGTGTTGTGAAAAGATGCCAATAACAATTAATCTTGGACCAAACTTTGAGTCTACTCCTTAATTTACGATGATATGCCGGCGAACTGAATCGAGTACATGAAATGGCTTGAGTGGAGTATTATCAAGAAGTCTCGGTTTTTGCGAGTGATCGCGTGTGGCATCCCATCCTTATTATTGACTCGGTCGTTTCTACCTCTTCTTCGATCTCACTCCTTCGGGGGATAGTGATTTTCTTCTCGAGGAAGTCGACGCTTTCCTCGCTCTTGAAGATGATCCAACTTCACCGGAAGTTGATGCTGCTTACTATGATCCCGGAGGGGGATATTCTTCTTTTTGAATAATTTCTCAATAATGATCCATCATTACCCCCTTCCACTCAGAAATTTATTTGCCTACATATTCGAAAGAGCCTTAAAGTTTGTGAAGCTAAAATGATTAAATCTTCTAATTGATGTAACCTCCCTAAGTCGAACTCAAGGACTTACCTTCTTCATCTCGAATAAGCATTTTTGGAGGTAACGAACAAGTTGCAGTGTCATTATGCTAAATGATTTGAGTGTCGAGGGAAAAAGCAGCTCTATAAAGGTTTTAAGCACCAGCGAGCCATCGCTTGGAAACTCTTCGACATCAAGGGTATTAACCCGGAATTTTGTACTCACAAGATTCTTATGGAAGAGGACTACAAACCGGCGGTTCAACACCAAAGAAGGCTGTGAACTCCTAAGATTCACGATGTACTCAAAAGGAGGTTGAATAAACTTCTTGACGGCCGGATTAATTTACCCTGATCTCGATAGTCCTTGGTAAGGCCCCCCGTACATTGCGTACCGAAAAAAGGTGGTTTTATCGTTGTTAAAAATGATTGAAAATGAGTTAATTACGACTCGATTTGGTTAGGTGATGGCGTGTATGCAATGACTACGAAAGTTAAATGAGCACCGTTTTAAAGACATTTTTTCCACTACGTTATGGATCAAATGCTCGAGGATATTAGCGGGGTATATATTAACCAGATAATTCTAAAGAAAAAGTTCGAAAAAGAAAACGAGTACTATGTTTTCTTGATGGTTTCTCGGGTTTACTTTCAATTTCCCATCTGACCCTCATGATCATGAAATGATATATTCACGTTGTCCTTAACGGTACGTTCGCCTACGTCGCATGCCTTTGTTTTATGCAATGCAACCGGGACGTTCCAAAGGTGTATGTGGCTTCTTTTTAGATATGATTCGAAAAAAAAAACATTGGAAAGTCTCATGGACAACTTTTTGGTCTTGGGAATTCATTCGAAAATTGTCATCTCTGTGTAGACAAGATGCTCAAAGGTGCGAAGGAACAATTCTTTGTTGACGCGATTAGAAAACGAGTCATTTCATGGTAAATGGGAAGGCATTGTCCCTTGGCCATAAGATTTCCAAAAATAGGATTGAGGTCGATAAATCCAAAGTCGATGTGATTTCTAAGTTACCTCATCACACTACCATTAAGGGTGTTCGGAGTTTTCTCGGTCACTCAGGTTTCTACCGACGGTTCATTAAGAATTTTTCCAAAATTTCCCGACCGATAACTCATCTTCTTGAGAAAAATACTCTGTTCAACTTCTTTGATGAATGTATTCAAGCTTTTGAAACGTTAAAGAAAAAACTTACCGAAGCTCCAATATTGATTTCCCCCGACTGGGACTTACCCTTTGAGCTTATGTGCGATGCAAGCGACTTTGCCATAGGTGCAGTCTTGGGACAACGTCATGAAAAACATTTTAGGCTTATACACTATGCTAGTAAAACAATGAACGAGGTAGAATCGCATTACACCACGACGAAGAAAGAAATGTTAGCCGTGGTGTATGCCTTCAAAAAATTCCGGTCTTACCTCATCTTGAACAAAAGCATTGTGTATACGGATCAATCCGCCCTAAAATATCTCTTTGCTAAAAAAGATTCTAAGGCGAGATTGCTCTGGTGGGTTCTCCTCCTTCAAAAGTTTAAATTCAAAGTAATTGACACAAAAGGAGCCGAGAATCTCGCGGCCGATCATCTTTCCCGATTAGAAAATCCTTAGGAAAATGTTCTCGACCCAAAGGAGATAAATGAAAAGTTTCCTCTCGAGACACTTAATATGGTGACTTTTCGTGGTGACTCAAGTACCCCGTGGTTTGCCGATTTTGCAAATTACCACGCGGGAAATTTCATTGTTAAAGGGATGTCGTCCCAACAAAAAAACAAGTTTTTTCCAGGATTTTAAACACTTCTTTTGGGACACCCCTGGGATTCCTCTTGTTCAAAATATGTGCGGATCAAATGATCCAGCGGTGTGTTGCAGGCCAAGAAGCTGTTGACATCCTCACAGCTTGCCATAGTGGACCCACCGGGGGACATTACGGTGCCAACTACACCGCCAAAAAGGTTTTTGACTCAGGATTTTATTGGCCCACGATTTACTGAGATGCCCATGACTTGGTCACCCGATGTGACACTTGTCAGTCAAGGAAAAATTTGCAACGTGATGAATGCCCAAATTCCATCCAAGATTGCGAAATCTTTGACGTGTGGCATCGATTTAGGACCGTTCCCGTCTTACGAGGGAACAAATACATACTCTGGCGGTCACTAATATGATAAAAATGGTTAAGGAAAGCGCTCCCCGACCAACGCCCCGCGAGAATGTTTGCAAACTTTCTTCAATCTCGCTGTCCCCGATGGTGCCCCTCGTGCTATCATAAGTGATCGCGGAACCCATTTTTGCAATGACCAGTTTGCAAAGGTCATGCTTAAATACGGAGTTACTCACCGTCTCTCCACCGCGTATCACCCACAAACAAGTGGGCAAGTTAAGGTATCCAATCGTGGCTTGAAACGAATTCTTGAAGGACGTTGGGCGAGAACGCGTGCATCTGGTCGGATAAACGAGATATGCACTTTGGGCCATCCGTACCGCTTATAAAAACACCCCATCGTTGTACTCCATATAACTGTGTACGGAAAGGCATGTCATCTACCGATCGAGCTCGAGCACAAAGCCTACTGGGCCTTGAAGCATGCAAACTTTGACCTTGAGACCACGGGTGATCACCGTAAAGTTCAACTCAATGAATTAAATGAACTTCGTGATCATGCCTATGAAAACTCTTTGATCTATAAAGAGAAAACAAAGAGGATCCATGACTCAAAGATCAAAAATCGCGTTTTCAACATCGGTGATCAAGTCTTCCTTTTTAACTCTAGATTGAAGATTTTCTCGGGCAAGTTAAAACCCGTTGGTCTGGACCGTTAACCATTACCCAAGTCTTTCCATATGGCACCTTTGATTTATCTCAAAACTCCGGGCCAAACTTCAAGGTGAACGGTCATAGAATTAAGCACTACTTTGGAGGGGACGTACCACAATTGGTTGTCCCGGATCTCCAAACCTTCCCCAAGGACAAATGAATTCGGGGATTGGGTCAAGCTTAGTGACCCTAAACAAGCGCTTCGTGGGAGGCACCCCATGCTTATCCATTTTTCTTCTTTCTTATTTCTATTATGATTGAGAGGCAGTACTCTTCTGTACTCGTTGTTTGAGTTTGTGAATTTTTTTAGATTGGGACGTCAAAATTTTTGAAGACTCCTCGTGTTCGGTGTTTGTCTCGGTTCACTCGAGCTTCCTAGTCTTGCTTGCAATTAGTTTCTGGGAAATACTATATCCGAGATAATTATCGTCTAACAATTATCTTGCTGAGATTTTTGAGAACTCTCTCCATCTTGGGTTATGCATTCGACTTTATTGAGTATCTAGTATGGGTTTTGAGCCTTAGGCTAGGAAACATTGAGGACAATGTTTAATTTTAGTATGGGGTAGTATATCTTCAATATGATCTGACCTACCTTTGCCCGTTGTTCTTACGTACCCCGTTTTCCCATAAAAATTAAAAGAAAAAAGAAAAAATTTAAAAATTTTCAAAAATAAAATAAGTGTATTGTCATAATTTTGACTTTTTTGCTGGGCAAAATAAGAATAAATTTTGACTCGATCAAGCGTGTTGAGCTTTAGCTTGTTCCTTAACGTTTAGACTAAGCATTCGCGGATCTTCGCGAAGAACGAAAAATATAATTTTAATTATGATTGGATGATAATAACAAGGAATAATTTGGAAATCTAAAGCTCATATGTGTAATTAGGTGCTTTTTCTCCCATAAACTTCTAACCGGATTAATATACGTGCTATTTTTGGAGATTAAACTTAAATCGACAATTTTTATGTAGTGTATAGCAAAAATTTTAGTCTTAGTTCAAATTTATACTTGAATTTTTAAAAGAGAAGTCTTCTCTATATCATAAAAAAATGAAAAAATATAATAATAATAGCTGTGGGCTGATAAAAGTTTGCTGCATCTTGCCAGCTCACAACCGATGTTGCAGCCTTCTAAAAAAGCCTATAGTAAAAATAAAAATCCAGACGGAATAAACAGTTTGCTGCATCTGCCGCTTTCACAACTGATTTGCAGCCTTCCTAAAAGGTCACAGGGTATTACAATGACATAAATGTAATGTTTAATATTTAGTTGAATTAAATAAATAATCTATTTTGGTTAAATTAAAATATGCTTTATGAACTTTGACTATTTCATTTTAAGATTTTTTAAATAAGCTATGTATATAATGGGAAACCCCAGAGAGTTTTTTGAAACCTAAGTCCGTGAGTCCCCGATACCTAGTCTCTGTGGGTTCAAAAGCCTCTCACATAAGCCGCAAGTTGGGATTCCTAGACGAAAGTCCGCTACATTGGATGATCTCGCCTTCAAACTCATTATTCTCGGGTGGAACGTGAAACATAGAATTTTGCAAAATGTTGATCCATGGTTGAAATTCAAAATAGCACATTCACCTAAGATATAACAATTGTCGGGAGTGAAAAGTTCACAAGTAGCAAATATGAGTAGTGTTAGCATCTTAACTGATATTTAACCGTGATTTTGTTTTAAGCTTGGTTTAGAGCGAGTGAAAAGCCAGGGACGATGAATTTATCATTTTTGGGACATTCTCGGATCGAAATGCATCTTGTTCTATGATCCCTAACAGTTATGGAAATAACGAAAGTCAGAATATTCTAGGTAGTTGCTAAAATTTTTTTTTAAAAAAAAATGGAAAAGTTTTGAAAAATAGGAAAATAAGGTGTTTTAAAGCTTGTGATTTCTTAACTCTCCCCACAAAAGTCTTTGCTACTTTTCAAAGATTTAGTTTGGGGAAGTTATGAGGTATTTTGTTTTAAGAACATATACATATTGGCGTGAGGACACGACAATCACTTAGTTTGGGGAATATTGATATTGAGAAATCACATACCTGAGAAACCATAGAAGGGGGGGGGGTTAATACTTTTCCATTTAAACTTTAAATCTTTAGATCAAATCGCCAATCAAGATAACGAAAATATGAGAAGTGTCGATAATAGGTTTTACAACAACTAGCACATATCTTAATAATACAAACTCAACCACAATATTAACTACGAAGTAGTACACTACCTTAACTAACAACATATACACAACCATTCACACAATCATAAGCACTATGCAAGTATAAAAGTAAAACAATCATAAGCACTATGCAACCATTCACACAATCACAACCACAATATTAACTACGAAGTAGTTCATTTGCAAACCGATACGGTGATTTATAGTGGTTCGGTTACGAAGCTCCTCTTCGCCTTACTCCACTCCCCGAGTATCTAACTCGAGAGTTACTTCACTAATCAACAAGCTCCCTTTTGGCAGAGAAAACCTTATACCATTGCTTACATTATTTTTCGACACTAAGCTAGATGTCGAGTCCTTCGGGTACAACCAAACCCGTTATGTTTTATGGCCCAACATAACAAACCTTGTGTTTTATGGCCTAAACACATAAACCGCGTCGCTTACATTATTTTCCGACACTAAGCTAAATGTCGAGTCCTAATCTTAGCTAGAAAGCAATCTACCACCCATACTTGTATTTTGAGGACCAAAATACTAACCGACACACCATCAATACTTCCGGATTTATAAACTATCTGGATCTACACAACTACACAAGAATGAAAGATATGGATTCGATCTATATGTATCAAGTGTTACAAATGAACTAACTAGACTACATAACTTCGGATCTTGATGATAATCGAAGTTTTTCTCTTGCACTTGAGGAAGGAAGGATAGGATAGAAGATTTGATCACATTTAAACAAGATTAACCAAGTTGAATGATCAAAGATTTAGAGAGATTTAGTGAGATCTAGAGAGAGAAAGAACTAAAAGAAAATCATGCAAAAGGGTTGTGAAAATAGTTGGAGGTGACCCACTATTTATAGGAGCTGAAAAACAGCCTGTCAGGAAACGGCGGTCCCAGATATATAAGGGGGCCGCCAAATAATTAAGGGGGCCGCCGACCGAATTAAGGGACCGCCCCGACAGACGCTCCTGTTTTTGTCTTTTTGTGGTGACAAACTTGTCTGGTGAAAGTGACACTTATTTTAGGGGGGAAATGACCAGATTTTGAAATTCAAAATAATTACCAAATAAAACATTTCTTTATAATTCAAAAATAATTTGTCTAAATAATTTTTGAGAAATAGTTTTGTTGTATTTATAAAAATATAAAGTTTAAAACAAAAACTTATTTCTTTGATCATCCTACAAGTTTAATATTGTTTGTACATACCTTATGTGATTTACGTCGGGTGTAAACCAATGTCCGTCTTGATGCATACTTGAGACGTCGAGAGATGTTGATACGTGTATGCATTGATGATTTATGATTACGAGTAACTTGCGCACTTTACGTTACGTATTACAAGTTACATGTTTGTCATCATCAAAACATAAAGAGATCGTATAGATTAGATATCATAATATTTGCACTAACATAAGCTAAACTAAGTAACTTTAATAAAAAGGTCTTTTTTCTAAAACTTAAGAATAAGCCAGGAAAAAGCTATCTAAATCTGATAGAATTGATTAAGAGCTAAATGACATTAAGCTACAACTTGCTTGGACTTTTTGGACACAATAAGCAAAAAAGAAAAGCAAAAAGAAAAGCAAATAAGTTAAAAGCAGACCAAAAGCTAGCCCTAATAAGCACTAGAAACTAGGATATAAGCAATTTCAATAAGCTAAAAAGCATCTAAAACCTAAGGACAGTTGACTCTAAAAAAACTAAAAAGGACTTTAGACACACTTTTTGAGCTAACTTAATGAACTAATAAGCAAAAGGGTAAAAGCTAAAATTTAAAAACAGATAAAGCCCAAGACTCAGATAACATAAATGAGCTAAATTAAGCTAACTAAGTTTAGAAAATGAGCTAGAAAATGCAGCTGAACATGACAGATTATACTACTTGTTTTTGGGCTTTTTGATATTAAAGGACTAATTGCAGACTAACATTTAAGATTCAAAGACATTTTTAACAAACTAAAAACTAGAAACAGATTAAGATTAGACTATAATAAGCTGATTTAAATAAAAAACAATCACAATTAAGCTAGATCCTAACAACATTATGATCTGCAAATGAGGACTTTTGAACAAAAACCAACTACTACTACTAAACTGTTTTTGGATTAAGAAAACTCTAAGTGTTTTTCCTGAAGCTTTTGACTCAAAACAATTATGCAATGATGCATTAGAAACCAATTTAGCTCACAAGAACAATACCTCAAATAGGATTTTAAAAATAAGCACTTTACATCACTTATAAACTAACAGACTTGAAGTACTTATAGAAGAAACTAAAAACTTATCAAAACCTATTTTGAACTTATAAAAACTACTAACTATGACTAAATTGAGCTTATGTAAACTAGCTTACTAACCAAAAATAGATTTAAACCTTATTTGACCCATTTTGAATCCTTATCCCAAACACCCCTTTAGATGATGAAAATCTAAATTTAAACTGAAACAGACTTTAAAAAGCTTGAAAATGCATTAACATATTCAGAACTAAGATTATTAGGGACAAATAAGCTAAAACTAAGGCTAATAAGCACTTGAGAATAAGCTGCACTAATAAGCTAAAAATTAGACAGATTAATGAAAACTAAGGTCAAATATAAACTAAACTATAAACTAAATAGATCAAGCAAATGCAGAACTAAATAAGCACCAATAAGCATAAGATAAGCAAAGAATAAGCTGATAAACAGACCAATAAGCTAAAACATAAATTTAAGCTAAAAGAAAGAGTGTACCTTAGTCCTCTGCTTAAACAAGGACGAAAATGCTCAAAGGAGCTTATCTACAAGCTCTAGCTTGTTATAAACAAGCTAGTAAGAACCCATAAGCCCATCTCTTTTTGGCTTATCTTCCATAAAGCTAAAATCCCCAAACCTTAACCAACTGATATTAAATTTAACCAGCTTGTACCAATAAGCTTTGGAAGCTTATTTGTACAAATAAACGCTGAATTGAGATTTAAAAAGCTTAAAAGAGCTTATTATAGCTTATTATGAATCTAAGGTGAATTTAGAGTAAAAAAAATGTAGAAGACAATTAAACTGAAAATATAACTTTTATTAATTCATAAAAACTAGTACAAAGCTGAAAAAGGAATACAAGTTTTAATAAGCTGAAAATTAAGCTATCCTAATCTACTCCTAATCCTAACCTACACTAGATATCTTGCACTGTGTGATTGAGCCTCCTTTTATAGACGAGGGGAGAAGGATCCAGAACCCCAGGAGCGTCTCATAAGCTTCATTCTAAGCCCTTAGATCTTGACCAATACCCACGTAATCATTTAGAGCCCTTGGATCTAGTACACGTCCCATCAACTAATCACATCACTTGGGATTGCCAGCATGGCTTAGTAGGTGTCAAAGGGTGTCAGGTTCTTTCTAGAAGGTTAGGAGCGTGTGGGTGAGAGTGAGTTTTACCCTGGTCGTGTTATGGGTAAATTTAGGAGGGAAAAGGGTGAAAGAGATAGTGAATAGTGATTTTGACCGGGTGTGTGTTATACATTGACCTTTGACCCGTGTTTATGAAAATTGACCTTTAGTGCAATAGTTGATCCAGGAATTTTTAATGGAAAAAAGATTTAGGATATGGATTTTGGACTAAGGGTTTATAAAAGGCTTTAGGTTTATATGTATACATCTTAATGGGCTGACCCGACCCAATAAAATGGGAATGGGTTGGCCCATTTAAAGATGTTAAACTGCTTCGGCTTTCGATTTCCTCATGCCTTTATTATCCCAGTTGCTTGTGTTATTTAGTGGATTTGTCCATTTTAGCTTTGTTTTTGTCCATCAATGATATATCCGTTACCTGCAAGACACAATTCACAAAACACACATATACAATATATTTTTCATGTATTTTTAGTCTTTTAAGCTCATTTTATTAAGGAAAATTGATATGTGATTAAACACATATAAAAAATCCCCCATACTAAGCTATTGCTGTGTCCTCACGCAATGTTATAAATACACGCTTAAAACCAAAAATTCCAATCCCCCTAAACTCATCACCTCGAAAAGTAGTTAAGTGCTCATCTAAGGGAATTAAGAAATCAATAGTTTTGAAACGCTCCGTTTCACCAATTTTACACACTTTTATTTCTCTATCTATTTTTATATTTTTCCTTATTTTCCTTTTTCTTTTTTTATACTTTTTATATTTTTCTTTTTAAGCAATCTAAAATGTTTGAACTTTCATTATTTTCATAAGTTTTAGGGTCATAGAACAAGAAGCGCTTATAGAATAATCTATAGATGTTCAAAGGATAAATTCATCGTCCTTGATTTTTCACCCGCCTCAAACCAAGCATAAAAACAAAATCGTTGTTAAATACAAGTTAAGATGCTAACACTATTCATATTTGTAATTTATGTAAGCCTAGACTAACTTTTCACTCCTGATGGATAAATATTTATAAATGTGTATGTGCTCATTTCAAATTTCGACAATCCAAACGTTCCACCCAAGAATTATGATTTTAAAGGCGAGATCATTCCATGTAGCGACTTTCTTTTCGGCACATCCCAGCCAAGACCAGCTTAGGTGACCAGGCTTTTGACACCCCACAGAGAATAGTATTGGAACTTACGGACCTTCGGTTTCAAAAACTCTTAAGCTTCCCGTTAAATAAACAATTCATTAAGAAAATCCACAACTTAAAACGAAATAGTCTTAGTTCAAAAATATATTTATATTTAACAAAAAGAGATTTTCCGTATATTTATTAAATCACATATATTACACTTAACATTAATATAATTATACTTAAAAACTCCACCCTTTAAACGAACTGTCACATCGGTATGCGAGCCGACCATGATCTAATTGTCTTATTTCGGCTTCGGACCTTGCCTTATATGAAGACTGTCACACCGGTATGCGAGCCGACCATGATCCAGTAATCTGACAAGGTATTATTATTATTATATATATTATACACATTTTTTTACACTTTATATTACCACGATATATAGAGAAATTTTCTTTTTAGAATATTTAAGTATAAATTTGAACTAAGACTAAAAAGTCTAAAAATGTTGATTTTAAAAGGACTTTTAAGTGATAAAACCACTAACTTGTCTAATTTCCAAAAAGAGCACGTATTATTAGTCTGGTTAGAAGATTCGGGGAGGAAAAGCAACAAATTACACTTATGAGCTCTTAAGATAACCAACTAATCTTTGCTTAGCATCTAACTTATACTTAACTACATCATTTTTCGTTCTTCGCAAATTTAAAATCTTTAATAAAAAGATCCGCGAATGCTTAGTCTAATAAAATCAAGCTTTGCATTTTTAAAGTCTATCATGGAAACTTGCAAACTCTTGGCTTTCTCAAGCTAGAATTCGCGTTTTAAAGCTTCTTGTATAAAAGACTAGCAAAAGCTTAAATTTATATAAGTTAAGGGGCAAGCTAGAGCGCAACATGCTCGATCAAGTCAAAATTTATTCTTATTCTCACCATCGGAAAGTCAAACATTTGTGTCAAAACACTTATTTTATTTTTGAAATTTTTTAATTTTGGCCTAAAATCACATATTTTTGGTGGTAAAACGGGGTTACGTGAAGACAAGGCAAATGCAAGTAAGATCAAATCGAAAGATACCCCCATACTAGAACTACACATTGTCCTCAATGTGAGACTGTCACCCCCATACTAATTTCAAGGCATAATCCAAATATTAAGGGGTCTCTACGCAAATCTAAAGCCTTTTATTAATTATGCTAATAGATAAACATTAATCAATAAGATCTAGGATATCGAATTCCCATATATAAGCATCCTAAGGATTGAAGATCGAGTGGATTGTTAGGTTCATAAAAAGTGCCGATTATGTGGTTTAGTTATATTTAGTCATTAGTCTTTATTTTGTTAAGAATAAAGTAGCTTGTAATAAGGTTTATTATGCTAAAAGAAAGAAATAGTATAATTACCAAAGTATAGGGACTAGAAGTGAAACGTTAGAAAAATAAAGGAAGGGAAGCTTCCTTCCCTCTCCTATAAATACTCCTCCTAATCATCATTAGAAGGGTAAGCCTTGTAATAATCTTTTCCATTTTTTCCTCCATTATATATCATTTGAGATTAAATACTTGCCATCCTCTACTATTCTCTCTAAGCTTTCATTGATGATCATGTATGATTCAAGATAAACAAGACCTAACAAGTGGTATCATACGCCATTAGAGAATTAGAGTGATTCAATTTATGATTGGTTCAACGTCCAAGAACGATAAGATGAAATTCGATGAATTCGGTTGAGGTATTTGAGCTTTTGATTTGCGTTTTGGAAGCTGTTTTGAGAACTAGAGCATTATCGAGTCTCTTTATGGATTTGACGTGATGAATTACTGAAGATGCCCTACTTACTAAATACTATTGGCATAATATGACACACTATTTGAAAGATTATGATGATGAATGAAGCTTTGAGATCAGTAGATAAATCTTCATGAGATGGGAGATACTTGTGACAAGTGAACCTTGATGCTTGATCTCGTATGCAAAGGTTGGCAAAACTTCTTCTAATAAGAAAACCACCAAAACTTTAAAATGAAAAGAAACATGATCAAGGATCAGATGTTAGCTGAATATGAAAAGGAAAATCTATGTGAATGAGTGCCTAAAACAAGAGAAATGGCTTGGTATTTATAGGCTTAATTTCTACTGTAGCATGGTTCTGCCGGTTCTATTATCACAATGGAACCGACCAATGAAATCAAACAAAACTAGCTAATACTGTAGCCCGGTTCTTGACGGTTCCAACTACCAAATAGAACCGGCTAGTGCAACTAGAAGGAACCGACCTATCTGACACAAAACCCAAGTTTAGATTGTAAAAAATCTTTTCAAGATCTTGTTGTGATGTCATGCATGATGTATTTATCCTTTTAATTTAAAGAAAGACATTATTTAATAAAAATGAAAGTGCTTTGTTAATTTATATTTAAGTTACAAAGTATGCATTTTTATTTTAAAAGTGTATTTGTGTGTTTTATAAAATATAATGTAGTAAATGTGTATAAATAGTATGATGTGTAAGATAAATGAAAAATGATAGTAGTTGAGTTAGAAAACTATTGGTTTAAAACTAATAAACTTTATTTTCTACTTCCACTTATTTTATATTTTGTTATCGACAAAACACGGATAGATCGTAAAATATAAATAAACATTTTTACGGTTTATTTGTATTAACAGTTAGGGAAACGCGTTGTATTATTGAAGCTAAGCTCCTTCCTTCGTTGTTTCCCTCGACTTCTTGGGATAAAGTTCTTTCCCAACGCAAGTAACAATTTTTTTTATAGAGATGGCTTGGACCGTTTGCATAATCGTTGAATCACTATCCCGTGGTATAGATAATTCAATCGATCTTGTGTCCCATGGGTAACGGTAATGTGGAATCGACCTCTCATACTTTTTTTGATTGCGATGTCGCTTCCGAGTTATGGAGAATGGTTCGTTATTGGTGTGACATTCCTCTTCCTTCATTTACGTCTCATGAGCAATTGAAAAATTGGCTAGGCTCGTGACAAGTTTCCAAAGAGAAGAATTACCATTTATTCATTATTTTTGCTTCTCTTTGTTGGTGGCTTTGGAGATACCGTAACAGCGTCACTTTTTCCTTACATCCGATGAGGAAAAGTCACATGTTTAATAATATTTGTATGTTTTCATTTGCTTAGCTCAAATATAGGGGAAATATGTCTTGTAGTTGGGTAGATTAGTTAAAAACTCCTATGTAATTTTCTAGGGCTTTGCTAGTTTTTTCCTTTTATAATCTTGTCGTTCAAAAAAAGTAGTTAGGCTTGTGTCACACCAAACAATTAAATAAGCGTCGTTTTGTTCGATATAATCTGGTATAATTGGATAATATTATTGTAATCTGATTACATTACGTAGGTTGTTTAATTTGCAAAATGAAGAGAATTATAATTCAAATTACATTATGTGAACTGTTTGGTTTTCATTGTACTTGTAATTCAGTCATTCCGATTAGATCAATTGAGACAATTCAGATCGCATACGAAGTTGGATGAAAAGTTTTGAATTATGTTCAAATTCATAATTTTACACTATAAAACATCAGTGTTTAAAAAATTATTATTATTAAATATCTTTATTTTATATCAAATAAAAAAATAAGTATATAAATGTAACAAGTTTTAGTATCAAACACCATTAACGAGCTTTCAAATCTAGGTATCAAACGTATTGGTGAAATTAAAGACCGAATCACTAGGATTTGAGAAATGATGAGATGTATACCTAAAAAAAATAAAAAAAAAAAAAAAAAACAAAAATGAGAGTACACTAAGGCATCGTTTAATTTGTAAATGAGTTTAGGGTTTGAATTTAAATTTAAATTTAGATTTGAATATAATTAGGGTTTGAGATAAAATAAAATAAAATGTAAAAATAAAAGTAAAAATATGCTTTTTTGTTGTAGTAAATAAAAAACATTATTTATGTTTTTAAAAAACAACATAAAAAAAACTAAACATAAATGAAAAAAAGAAAATTTCTTTTTTTCATTTATGTGGGATGAATAAACATGATGACGGAATAAAAAAAAAGTTAGATTGTTGAGATGTTATCATCTTAATCCTAGGGTTGTATGGGGGGTTTTGTAGATACCTTTATATTTGGGTTGAATTATTGTTTCGTAACCTCTATAGACAAATCAAACATTGTAAAGACTATAAACCCCAAATCTAGCTCTTACACGTTCAAAACAAATGCACCCTAAATGCATTATAATTAAGAGTTAAAAGAAAACAATTGGTCATCCACTTGTCCTGGAAAAACCAAATACAGTTGTCTCGCATCTACATGCGACGGGCTTATTGTTTACATTTAGTAATTGTTAAAACTGACACGTTAAACATATTATAAAAGGAGTCATTTGCCCTAGTCTAATACATTTCGCACATAAATACTTACACGAATTAACGAAGAAAAGAGAAAAGATTTTAAAGAGAGAAAGCTAGAGAGAATGATAAGAAGATAGACGATTATCACATGTAAAAACACCTACATGAAATGACCAACACCCTCTCCATGTGCCCTCTCCATATGTGGAGAGGATTCTTTTATAGTCCAAGGCCTTAAGCGGCCCATGGGCTTTCTTTCTTAGGCCGGGCTTGGTTTAGAATGAGCTTAAAGCCCGAAACATGGACAATATTATATTACAGACCAAGCTCGTAAAACCCGACTAGCCTATTACAAACTAAGACTAATATTGGCTAAGATGACCGAATACATTCTTGTTTTGACTTTAATAATTTTAAGGCTAACATATGTGTTTTAATAAAAATTACATAAACCAACAATTACCAGGATTGTCAGGTTAAAAATTATTGGTCCAACCCGCACTGACCCGATCTGTTTCTTTAGGTATAAACCGACCCAACCACATCCGACCCGATCCCTCTTTATGTTCCTCTCTCACCTTTTGTTATCCGCTCCATTTCTTTATGTTACACTGGGTTTGATCTATCTCCAGTTATTAAACAATTATTATGTGTTGGTGTGTGTGAGAATTTCACATCACTCTATATCGAAACACGTACCTGTATACGTGTTCTTTCTCCAATCCACCATATACAAAACACACAACCAAAACAAAAATAAAAAATTAAGTGTAGCTCAGTCTTTTCTCTCTCATCTGATTAAAGATGAGGCAAATTAGTGTTGCAGAAGAAACTCGCAAAATTTCATGTGTTAATTTGAACCTAAATCGTTTTGTAAGTTTATCAAGCTTTAATTTTTTTGTAAATAGTAGTTTGATGAAGTATATGCATATGACGGTCTATAATTTAGGGTTTATTTGATATGTTGATGTGTTTTGTTTCTGAAATGAGTACTATTTACCCATTAGGGTTATTGTAGGGTTTTGTAGATAAGCCTTAAAAAATAGGCTTATGGTATATAAGCCGACTCAAATAAGCTCATAAGCCGCAAAATAAGCAGAAACAACAATTAGATACATTATGCTCGAAAGTTTATGTATAAGATGTCTATACTATACATAAGATGTGGTCGGATGTTGTTGTTAAGATTGTTGTTGGCGTTTTTGCTAAAAATTAACTACTTACATTGTCCGTATGAGTTGCGTATACGGTGTGATATTGTCAGTGTAGTTAATTAACACATGTATCTTGGCGGGGCAACCTAACACGTATTGTGGTTGCAGCCATGGCGTATGGTTTGCAACGCTGTTTTAAGAATGCTTGTGAAATGTATTGTTCTTTATATCATTGTTCTTATAGCCTTTACACATCATGTTTAATCCGACAAACATAGTGTACAAAGCTGCTGCTTCACAACATGGCCTGCATTTCTTGAATATATGGCTTGATAGGGACAATGTTCTCTACTTGGATCATGTTAAGCATGAGATCGCCTGCATCTTGGCGAGGCAATATATTGACGTTGCGGTCATTGTGCGATAATATATGTGTAGGCTATGTATGTGGCAAGGGCGGGTTAAACAATTGGTTTTTGTGAGTTTTTTTTCTATGATGATTGTTGTAATCTGAGTGAAATGAAGTGGGTCATTAAAGTTCCGACCGTAACTTGGTAGGGCAATGGCCGGATGGCATACTCATCACACTCTAAATATACATAAAATATCCATAGTAAATGTGTGAAATATTATATCATTAATTTTTTAAATTGTATGTTTAGTTGCTTATTTGTGTAAAGTATGTTTCAGGACAAAATATCACCAAAAGGACCAAAATTGCCAAAGATATCCGTCAAATATGATAACAAGCGTTAAAGATGGATCTAGAAGATAATTAATGAAGATATTTAATGAAAAGGAGCCAAGTGCGGTGCACTTTTGAGGAAGTTCGGCGTACTTAAGAACGAGATCAATACAATAAATATTACGGCCAAGTACGGCGTGCATTTTAGAATGTGCGGCGCACTTAGCACTGCAGTAACTCCAAATCATTATGGCTTGCATTGAAGTGGAGACTCTTCACTCCCCTAAAACTCATGACTCATAGGCTATATAAAGGACCCAAATCAGAGCATTTTCATATCATTATCACCTCAATTCATATATCATTCCATCAACAATCAAAGAAGTTCTCTTAAGGAGAAGTTTAGAAGAGTTTTAGGATTTGGAGTGAACTCACTCATAGTTCATCCAATCCCTAGGTTGTAATCCATTTTAGAGAGTGTTAGTAAGGTTATTTCAAAGCTATAAGCAATTGAATAAAATAAAAGTTCTTGGGAAATTCGAGTGAAATCATCAAGCCTTGCTCTTGAATTTGGTATAATTTTGTTTCTCTTATGAATCATGATCCTTTCTGAGTTTGTTATGATCATTATGTGTTTATTTGTTCTTAATATGGAGTAGTGTAATCATGTTTATTTAGGACTTATGAGAGTCATGGGATCAAACTTGATATGAACTAATGATTTTGGTAAATGATAACATAAACTTGATATTTGCAAACCTTGATCCTTGATCATTATTTGATCACACACTTAGCTCGGATATAGGTTGAAAGACTATGACTTTGTGTTTTATTTCTAGTTATTTGTCTATGACAACTCGGTATTGACTTTGTGAGGATTAGTCAATAAAATGATTCATCATCCTATGTATACAAATGTTTTTTATATGCTCACCCTCATGTCATAACGAACTTGGTTGAAGTAAAGTTTATCTTTGTTTATTTTTCCAAAACACGAATCGATCTAAAAGCATTTTTCATAATAAAGATTAAAGGCCGAAAGGATTCCTTATTATGTATAAATAGTTAATCTTTTAAATAAACTAACCGTTCATTTATTCAACTAGTCACAATACCATTGAATTGTATGAAGCCACTATCAATGGTTTCTTCATTGGAGATTGAGAACTTCTCGTATTCTTGAGTGAGAAGATCAATCTTACAATTCTTGACTTTGGAATTGCCTTGGTGAGTGATAATTAGTGTATGCCAAACCTCCTTGGCGGTTTCACACATAAATACTCACCCATACTCTTTATGAGGTAGGGCGTTGTAAAGAGTCATCTTGGCTTCATTGTTCTTACCAAGCTTCTTCTTTTGACCATCTTCAAGAAGTTCATATGACGTTTCCTTCATCAGCTTAGTTTCAGAGTCTTTAACTTCATAGTAGAAATTTCTGTTTTGGATGACTTGACATAAGTCAATATCTTTGGACTTTACGTAAGTCTCATAGCAGGCTTTCCAAAAGCAAAATCCATTTGGTTCTAGCAAAGGTGGTCTTTTCATAAAAATACCTATCAACGTAGTTCTCTTGAGCCATGGATCTTTACTTAACTTCTTTAAAAATCAGAGTTAGGATTTTGAATTTTTGAAAAAGAAGTTTTCAACTTAAAACGACTTCTCGAGAAGGCTTTAACGCTTGGAAACTTAAGTAAACCACTCTGATGCCAATTGTAGAACCGTAGAAGGGGGTGAATACTGTTTTCTTGACTCTTTGAAGTTTATAAAACTTTAAGTCTTGAAAGAGCCGAGTGGTGTGTTAATCTACTTTTTGGTAAGAACAATAAGTAAATAGAGAGAAAGAGAGAAAGAAAGACACCACGGTATATACTGGTTCGGGAAGGGGGGGTTTAGTCCTTTCGTACGTCCAGTTGCGAATCCACGACTCTAATACTACACTAGTATAATCCTTATGATGTACTACTACCGTTATTAACAATTAACCCATCGCGTAACTTTCACAAAACGGACCAACGCTCACAAAGAAGAGTTACTACCTATAGTATTTTGCCCTCATAATCTACCCCTAAGAACCCGTGATTCGACTTAACCTCTAGGATCACTTAGATCAACTAGGAACACTAGAAACTTCCCCTTGGAATCTTACCAAACCTCAACTAGATCCCTAATGATCTAGGCTTAATCCAACAGATACAAGACTTCCCTTACAACTCGATTGATTGAAATAAGATAGATGATCTAAGTCTGAAGCAAACCTAGAGATTCGATTCTAAAGAAGGGGTATGAGAAAGAAGACCCTCGGCAAAACATACAAGTATAGATTAGGTACTTATGTGGCTCTCTTGCAGAGATGTGTGTTTTTTGATAGATGATAAAGGAGAAGATTAAGAAGACAAAAGGTGTTAGACTTAGAAAATTAAAGAAGAGAAAAGAGAGGAAAGAATGTTTGCAAGAGGTGAGGATTACAAATGCCAAGAGGGGGTATTTATAGGCCAAGAACCCAAATATGGGAAAAATATATTTCGAGTGTGGTGCGCTGGCCGCGTGTCAGCTGATGACATCAAATAACGTCACTTCTATAGCATCATTTATCTTATATAAATAACCCATTTTGTGTAATTATTGCAAGAATTGTTACTTAATTATTTATATTTGAGAATTACAGTAATTATGGAGTACTTGGTGAAGATTAGCTAAAAGGTACGCATTCTTGAGCTTAAACGAAGAAATATGAAGAAAGTGACTTTGACATCCTATATGCCATATCCATTAAGGAAGATACGGCGTATATGTGCTTGCACTTCATAAGAAACCACAAAGGAATAAAGTTCAATACGCCGTATCCAGAATAAATCCATATGCCGTATTCAAGATAAAGAAATAAAATATTCTGGAAGATATCGAACGTGGTCCCTACTCCAAGAAACCCCCGATACGCCATATCCAAGTCTTTTGATATGTCGTATCGACCAAATTCCAGACTCTATAAAATTAAAAACCAAAAAAACTGGGTGGGTGTTTTGGTGTGCTTGATGTATTTTCTGTACCCTTACCACACAAGTGATTTTAAGAGACATAGAGAGAAGAGGTCAAGCAAAGCTATTAATTCCATAGGAAACACCTTGTAATCTCTTATAGTCTAGTAATCATTTGATTTTTGGTATTATTCGTTAACTCTGTTAGTTTACCTTGGTTGATTTATTACTCTTGTATTGACTATGACGTTTGAGGGCTAATACCCTTGGGTATTAGCCATGTTTATGAAGAATTGAATGTTTGGTTTGTTTATATCGATTGTTTAATTTATCGTTGAATGCTTGTTTATGTTTATCAATTTATACTAGTTACGTGCTTTTGTATGCGACCTATCATTCAACTAAGATCTAGTGATATGACCAAGTTAGCTAGATGCCACGATGCTCTCCATATAGTGATTTATAATCTAGACAATAGGATCACAAATATGAATTCTTTGCCTTTAGATTAGGTGAGCTTAGTTAGAACGGAAGTGGATCCCTTGTGGATCATCAAGTTCGTTCTTAATGGTATTGGTAAAGATTTGACAGTGGACTACTACTGTATAAATTGCCATTAAGCAGTAAGTGGGTAAAGTCTCTATGAGCTAGGGTTTAACAAGATCACCATTTCTTTTAATCCTAAGATATATTATAATCAGCAAAAGGATACTTTATGCGGATGTGTTTAATTGTAACAGAATTCTACGTGTCTAGGTCTAAGGAAGAAGTATCGCCTAAGTCTTAGGAATGATATTGCGTTGAGATAAAGCATCTCATTGCACTAAATAAACAATAACCAACATTTTTACATAGGATTAATCATGGCTAATATAGTTTTTTATATTTGGTAGCACGCTCTTCTATCGTTTGTTTGTCTGCTTGCGTGTGTTATTGTGTCTTAAATTGATCTAAGTTACCAGCAAACCCGTGCCAGTCTCTGAGGCTGAAAACCCCCTGGTCACCACCAAACCCGTGCCAGTCTCTCAGACTGAAAACCCACCTTATCCATTAGATTTAGAATTAAAATAGGTTTAGCATAGGTTTTAACATAGATTAAACTAACTTAGATTAGAAAAACCAAAGTATTAATAAATTGAAAGTGTTTCTCCCTCTTAGTGATCGACACCCTACTTACCACGAAACTACCACCGACCGGGTACACTGCCCGTTAAAGTGTTATTTTTTGTTAAGTCGGCAAAATATAAATTTAAAACTTGAATCATAAAATTATACACCACACAACGACACATCAAGTTTTTGGCGCCGCTGCCGGGGAGTGAAAATTAATCTTGATTTTTATTTGATATTTTGGTTTTTAACATTAGATTATATATGTCCCTTAGGATTAGTGTAGTATAGAATAAGATTATATTCCTGTCGGTTTGCTAATTGTGTTTATGTAACACGGCACTGAATACGACGTATAAGTTATTTGACGGTTTCCTGCCCTAGTAAGTTTATTACAGGATGGACGATCCGAACATTACTATGGAAGAATACATCAGGCTCGAGGAAGAAAAAGCTCGAAAACGTGAGAAAGTGTTTAACTGAGAAACTGCTAAGTATGGTAAGATCTGGTACGATGAACACGTTCACGACCTCAGATCCGTTGAAACCGAATTCCCAGCTATAGTCTTTAATGATAATTTGACATCGAATGAAACACTCTTTTGTGAACCCACGGTAAGTTCTCTTAACAACAATGAAATTGACTTTAGAATATCGTTTGACGAATCCGACGATGAAGATTACACGGTAGTTTTTGACAAAACTCGTTTTCTTATAAAATAATTTCTGTAATGACATTTAATTTAGCTTATGTGACATGAGATTTTTTTTTCTTTCTCATTTCTCAGATCAAGTTTTTGTTGTTACCAAATATGAGAATTCACTAAAATTATCTACTGTTTTTATTTCTCTAAATTTCTTTTCTGTGATTCATCTCATTTCCTTACCATATGTGCCTTAGGGGTTGTTTCTTTTTTTTACATGTTTGGATCTAGGATCTCTTTGCAACAAGGACTTATTTGGAGTTGAACCTGTGTGAAGAATACATGTTTCTTTTTTCCACAACCAATACCTGACAATTTTACCCTTTTATATGTGAGAACCCAAATCTAAGTCAACACATTTCTAAAATTTTAACCATGAACATATTCTCTCCAAAGATATCAAATCATAAACTCAACAAAAATTAAAATTTTAAGTGAACCACAAATTCCATCTTGATTCTTTTAAATGATAACAATATTTTTGTAGTCATTTGGAGTGAAGACACATCAATGTTACACGATCTTCTTCAGATACCTAAGTTTCCACCGATCGAAGAACGCCGGAGACCGGAAATGGAGGGTGACGGTGGCGATGGTGGTTGGTTGTAAGGAAGGAGACTCTTTTGATGGATGATATCCTAGATCCCTTAAATTCAAGGTCACTCAGAAGTCGTAATGTTATGGCTCACGTATAGGAGGTGTGATGATGGATGAGCGGTGGTGGTGTGGACAAGCGACGACGGTGTGGACGAGCGGCGATACTGTGGCCGTTGATTCCAACAGGAGATGCATATGGGGATGATATTTTTTGTTTTTTTGTTTTCATAAAAGACAAAGAAAGGAAATGGGGGCATTATTGTAATGGACGGGTAATATTATATCCTAGATGGGGAAGTCCTTCTTTATCACCCTCTTCCACATTTAGGATTTATGTTTCTAATAAGTGAAAAAAAAACACACAACTTTCCTGCCTACATTCAGTTTTGTTACCAACTAAGATATTAAGTCAAAAATAAACACCCCCTAGTGTCTAATGCAAACTTTGCAAAAAAAAAAAAAAAAAAAAAAACCAACTCGCCATTTTATGCACTTTTTGGACGGTTCTCATCTAATAATGTGTAATATTTATATGAAATTTTAAAATCAAAATCATGATTGAAAATGTTAATATAAATAAATAAAGTCAATGTTTTATTGTCCATTTTTTAACATATCACTACAGCTTGCAACTGCAACTGTTATTAGACTCGTTCAATTCAGTGAATTCACCGCTAAACCTGCATTAGTTTATGCCTTACTTCACCATTATTAATTTTCTCACACAGACCTTCATAGAATAAAAAAATACCGACCGTTAATGTGTAAAATATTTTAATTAATCAATGATAACATGTGAAGTAGTTGGATGTAATTTAATTTCTCACTCGAACTGGATCTAGTCGTTGGTTTAAATTATTTTTTAGGGCTAATGGCATGATAATGTATCATAGTTGTCATGATTTCCTTTTATATGTATCGAACAAAAAATTTTGCTTTTCTGTGTACTGAATTCAATTTTATTGCATTTTTTGTGTAGTAAATGATCATTTTGCCCCTCTCAGGTTAATAAAATGAGGGGCAAAATGGTCATAAAATACAAAAAAAATGCAATAAAATCGAGTTTAGTACATAGAAAAGCAAATTTTTTTGTTCGATACATATAAAAAGAAATCGTGACAACTAAGATACATTTAGCTGTCATTAGCCCTATTTTTTAAGAGATGAAAGGTCAGATCTTAATGTCTATATATACGGAATAAGCAAACTCGATCACATCGCATAGAAAAATAAATCATACAAAGTAGTCACCAATTTCGAAAAAACAATGTTTCCTTCGGAGGTAAACCTTGAAAAACTTCGAATTTCTCGTAAGGAGATCGATGGCGCTGCACGTAACGGTTTCAAAACCGGTGAAGTGATTAAACCTGATGTCAAGATTCGTGGACGACACCTCTCTGGGCATGAAAGCGTTATCATGCTCCCAGAAGTTG